>JAXIVJ010006649.1:0-5000 GCA_036785665.1 Chirona hameri | reverse complement strand
CCAGGTGAGAGGCATGTCCTGCCACAGCTCCGGCGTCAGATGGACCCCCAGGTGAGAGGCATGTCCTGCCACAGCTCCGGCGTCAGATGGACCCCCAGGTGAGAGGAGACGCTTCAGGCTCATGTCCTGCCACAGCTCCGGCCTCAGATGGACCCCCAGGTGAGAGGAGACGCTGCAGGCTCATGTCCTGCCGCCGATAACTGCGTGGTGGAGATGTGGTGGAGAGCAACCAGTGTCCTAGCATCTGGCATTGGAAAATTTGGGTGGAAAACGACACCCTATGGATACTATTTTTCCACTCTCTTTCGCCAGTTTTACTGTGAATTGCCCACTCCTTATTTTAAAATGTATTGAATAATTGGAACCCTGATTTATGGATGTAATGCTGGGGACGACAGGGTCTGTTTAGGGAAAGACAGGTCAGAATTGGCATAGGTACCTAATAACTAATTCTGGTGAGCGGGTAATTGGATATTGATAAAGCCGATAACATATGCTATTTTGTTGAATTTTCCACTCTGTATGCTTATTTTCAGCCAGAATTGTCCACTCTGCACCCCAGCTCCAGAGCAATCCTAGGACCCTGAGACCAACATAGCAGATACTATGAGCGTAAGGCAGTTTATGTGCATAAAGTTGAAAAATAAGACTTGATACGCTCAAATTTGATTGAACTTTCCTGACTGTATTACGATACAACGCATTGTAATGCTGCTGATTTCTTGCAACGCAATTGCTCTGGCACAAAAACAGTCGTCTTTGAGCTGGCCATCTCGCCGCGACCGGGATGCCATCACTGATGGACGGCAGGCTGCCATCTGTTGACAACGTGTCGCACTTGTGTTTCAGCGGGGGCGCCACCACCGATCGGCTGGGCATTGCCGGCAGCCGAGCCGCGGCACCGTCCCCGTCCCGGTACGCACCCTCCGATGGCGCCACCGCCAGTGCCCGCGCCACGCGCCGCCGCCGACTCCACCCACCTGTGAACGTGACGTTACAGGACGTCTGACGTGACGTCTGACGTGACGTATGACGTGACGACTGACGTGACGTCTGACGTGACGTGAACGTGACGTCTGACGTGACGTGAACGTGATGGACCTAGAAGTGACGGGAAGTCCGACGTGACGGGACGGGACGTGACACCTGACGTCATCATGACGGGAGGGGACGACGAGCTCTCATTCCTCTCTGTGATATACGGTGTGCCGCGCGATGGGCGACGCTGGAGCCCGGGCGGGCTGCCTAGCTGACGTGCGGCCGCCGGCCGGCGCATCCGCGGTGACCATGTGGTTCGTTCGAGACGTGGCGGGACGTGGCCGGACGGCGGGACGTGGCGGGACGTGTGTGAGGACGGACGGAGTGTTGGTGACGTCAGTGACGTCAGTCGTTGACGTGTGTCGCCTCCTCTGAGATGATGTCGCGGCCCGCGGGAGTCGGCCTCGGTGGTGAGAGGCACGGTTGTTGTCCCGGGGTGCAGTCGGGGGCGCCGTGTCCGCGGCGCTCACGCGGCGTCCAGGACGCAGCCCCGGCCCCGGCCCGGTGGATAGTCCCCGCTCCGGCCGACAGGGCGGCGCCACCGTAGCCGGCCGTATATTTATAGCTGCCCGTTCAATGTCGTCGCGTACCGCCGAGGTGCGGCGTATTTAACGCACAAACGGTGAAGAGTGGCGCTGTGGCGGCATTGCGCTGTTGGAAACGCTTGTCGCCGTCGCGCCAGTTAGACTGGGTGATCGTTCTGCTTCGCTTGAGATGTCTAAATGTTGTTGAATGCTGATTTTATACAGATCGTGCGATGTGTCACAGTGATTCGTATTGTCAAATCATGATCCTATCAACACAATATAAGCAAGTATTCGACGGGCGCTTCGCTTGGCAAGGGTCACGGGCCTGGCAAAGTTAGGGAAAACGGGAGGAGGGGTGGAGGGGAAGGAGTGAGCAGACTCACGGCGGCATACTTGCGGGAGAGAACACTCACATTGTAGCGCTGTCGGCGGCTGTCACCTCTGCCCGGCGGTCGGCGCCTGTCACCTCTGCCCGTCGCTCGGCTGTCGGCGGCTGTCACCTCTGCCCGGCGATCGGCTGTCGGCGGCTGTCACCTCTGTCCGGCGGGCGGCTGTCGGCGGCTGTCACCTCTGTCCGGCGGTGCCCGCGGCACGTGCTGCTCTGCTACCCTCCGTCGACTCTGGTCCGCGGCCTGTGCGTGCGCTCCTCCTCTGTGCGACGTTGCCTCTTTTTATACCGCGGCCCGGCGGTGTCTTGCTCTGGGTGTGCCCGACCTTGCGTCCTCTGATTGGCCGAGCGTCTCTGTACTTAGTTTTGCACTTTCCTGTGCTTACCAATTCTTAAAAACTGCTGACGCCTTTTCTTATTCAATTTTGAGTTTAGAACCTTCTGGAACAAACTTATCTGACTTCCTTAGGCGGATTTCATCGTTGATAATGGGCCACGCCCTTTCAATTCTTGTTTCGCGATACGTTGCTGGTGTCGACCCGTATATTTCTTGTCGATCTGTCTTGGCCTTGCATCCTTTTTAATCGATATTTTCTCTCATTTTGCTGACAACATTCAGAGTCTGTGGCGTGTCTATGGGGAATCCGAATATTTGATCGACCGTTGTGATTGTCATGATATTGATCGGTCTGTCCTTCCTGTATCGGCTTTAATTGTCCCTCTTAGCTAAGTTGGACGGCCACCATGTGCTTTCCTTGGAACATTTTTCTACCATTTTTCAAATATTTATCGTTTTTCCACCAACATGACGTCATCAAAACATGATTATCTCCCAGACTATTTAACCAATTTCAACTAAATGTTTACAGAATACGTATACTTGTTGTAAACTCAGCTACTGAAAATTTCAGCAAGATGCGCCGCATGTGTAAAAGGTTATGCAAGAAAACCTCAGGGGGGGCTGTCAGCCCCCCCCCCCGTAGGGCGAGGGTTAAAATGGCAATCTCGGATTTCCGAAATTTTGGGTTTTTGACTCCTAAAAAAAATCACCACAAAATCAAAATTTTCCAAGATGTTAGAAAAACAGGAATATATCTGAGAGAACTGAGTATGGGCAATACCTAAACCAAATTTCAAAGCCATATCTTTATTTTTGACTGAGTGATGGCTTCCTAAGTGTAAGAAACTCATGACGTAATTTTTTTTAATAACTTCTTTTTTTTAGAAGATGGGAACAAATATTTACTTTCTGTGCATTTCTGATACAAAACTGGTCTATGAGCATGCCTTTTTGTTTACATTTATCAATTTTTAATTTTGAGGTTTTCTGAAGAGCAAAATCGCTGTTATGGACGTGGTCGATCCGAGGTCATTCACTTGACCTGGAAGGTCACCGGTTGACCTGAAACCTAAAACTTGCATACTGTTAGATTTATCTCATGACGGGCAACATGCTGGTTCTTACCGCATTGCTCTAAGTTGTTTGGTTTGGAAGTTAACAGGGGGCTGTCAGCCCCCACCCCCGTAGGGCGAAGGTGAAAATGCTCCCGTAGGGCGAGGGTTAACACGCGCAGTGGAGAGGGGTATGCCACTAACACGCAGTGGGGGGGGGGGGCACTTTAGTGCCCCCCTAAGATCTCCGAAAGCATGAGAGCTAGAATAATGAAACTTACAGGGTAAGTAGGTTCTATGACGATCTACATTTTCTAAAATTTTCTTGACTTTCGGTCAATATCTTCAAGGTCAAACGAGGTCACGAAGGTCAAATCTGGCCAAATGTCACAATTTTTGGAATTTGACCTCTGTGACGTCACAGGTCACCAGCAATGTGTCCAAAGTTGTTTCAGGGGATGAAAATTGACATTGTCTACCGAATGGCGTTTGAATCATCCCGATCCGACTGAGGGGGCCTCAGAAGGCCCGATACTTCAAGATGGACCTGTCCGACGTTTTTTTGCGACCATTTAGGGGCCTGCAAAATTTAGTAGCCTAAATCCGAGCAGGTACCATTTTGCTTTGGGGGGGCCTTTGGCCGTGGGAGGGGCTCTTTGGCCGAGGGGCCCCTGGGGTTCTTTGCTCCCCCATCCGAAAATACGATCCGCCGCCACTGGATAGAGCCAAACAATTTTGGGCATTTGCAAAATAGCTGAGATATTTATTGTGCTTTATGTGTATTATTCCCTTAAACAAACATTCTAGGGAAGCGGAAATGAAACAGAAGCCACCCTAACTTCGAGTTCAGATGAATCCGAGCTATTTGGTGGGCCCGAGGTGCGACGTTCGTCTGTCGATGGTGAGTAAGCCGTTATGCGGTATAGCTTGCATGAGTTTGTTTGACCAGCTGCATGTTTTTTTTGTGAACTCGTACATGTTATACATTTATTTTAAGATAGTTTCGCTTAAAGCCAAGTTCACAACGAATCCGTTGACCACCGTTATTCCGTCGACGATTTATTTTTGTCCATTAAACAATTGATTATAATGCTACGACTCACGTAGTAACTACATATATAGTCATAGTAAATAATTATTGAAGTATAAAACTACATTTGTATTAGGTTTTGGATATGGATCTAACAGAGGCGACAAAATGTCTTGAACCCTATTCCCTGCGGGGGGCAGATTCTGCCCCCCCCCCCCCCCCCGGTGGTTTTGCACTTGCCGCTTCTAAATCGTTAGGCCTGGCGTCCTGAAACTTTGTGACTTTCCCAAAATTGAATGGCGCATGTTGTTAACATTTTGAACAAATCGGTCCAGCAGAGGCGGTTCCAGGCTCCTGTTTTGGGGAGGGTGTTACGAATGCGGTTTTGCGGCGCATACTTCCTTCGTGGTTTGCAGTGCAATAAATGCGTCAGACACAATTTCAATGCAATATGCATCATAGATACTGGGATTGTTCATATTTTGGGAGCAGAGGCGCAGTCAGGATAAAAAAAAATGGGAGGCGAAACCCACCATCAAATTAGGTCCAACTTTAAATTAGTAAGACGATAAAAGCGTTACGCTCATGGTGCCACCGTGTCTTTTCCTGGATCTGCCTATGCGCA
>JAXIVJ010006648.1:0-65609 GCA_036785665.1 Chirona hameri | reverse complement strand
ATCAGACCAACACTGCATCAGATGAGTACAATCATCAGATCAGCACTGCATCAGATCAACACTGCATCTGATGAGTACAATCATCAGACCAACACTGCATCCGATGAGTACAATCATCAGACCAACACTGCATCAAATGAGTACAATCATCAGACGAACACAGTCATCAGATGAGTACAATCATCAGACGAACACAGTCATCAGATGAGTACAATCATCAGACCAACACAGTCATCAGATGAGTACAATCATCAGACCAACACTGCATCCGATGAGTACAATCATCAGACCAACACTGCATCAAATGAGTACAATCATCAGACGAACACAGTCATCAGACGAACACAGTCATCAGATGAGTACACTCATCAGACCAACACAGTCATCAGACGAACAGTCATCAGACGAACAGTCATCAGATGAACAGTCATCAGATGAGTACAATCATCAGACGAACACAGTCATCAGACGAACACAGTCATCAGATGAGTACAATCATCAGACCAACACAGTCATCAGATGAGTACAATCATCAGACGAACACAGTCATCAGATGAGTACAATCATCAGAACAACACAGTCATCAGATGAGTACAATCATCAGACCAACACAGTCATCAGATGAGTACAATCATCAGACGAACACAGTCATCAGATGAGTACAATCATCAGACCAACACAGTCATCAGATGAGTACAATCATCAGACGAACACAGTCATCAGATGAGTACAATCATCAGACCAACACTGTCATCAGATGAGTACAATCATCAGACCAACACTGCATCCGAGTAATACAATCATCAGACCAATACTGCATCAGATGAGTACAATCATCAGACCAACACTGCATCAGATGAGTACAATCATCAGACCAACACTGCATCATATGAGTACAATCATCAGACCAACACTGCATCAGATGAGTACAATCATCAGATCAGCACTGCATCAGATCAACACTGCATCTGATGAGTACAATCATCAGACCAACACTGCATCCAATGAGTACAATCATCAGACCAACACTACATCCGATGAGTACAATCATCAGACCAACACAGTCATCAGATGAGTACAATCATCAGACCAACACTGCATCCGATGAGTACAATCATCAGACAAACACAATCATCAGACGAACACAATCATCAGACGAACACAGTCATCAGACGAACACAGTCATCAGACGAACACAGTCATCAGATGAACACAGTCATCAGATGAACACAGTCATCAGATGAACAGTCATCAGATGAACAGTCATCAGACGAACAGTCATCAGATGAACAGTCATCATATGAACAGTCATCAGATGAACAGTCATCAGATGAACAGTCATCAGATGAACAGTCATCAGATGAGCAGTCATCAGATGAACAGTCATCAGATGAACAGTCATCAGATGAGCAGTCATCAGATGAGCAGTCATCAGATGAACAGTCATCAGATGAACAGTCATCAGATGGGTACAATCATCAGACGAACACGTCATTCCGGATTATTGCAAACACCGAACTTCCGACAGCCTTGTAAATCATAATCATTCAAGGTGATTTTCGAACGGTTTATTCTGAGAGCACAAGGCGAAAACGGACAATAACCCCGTGCACCATTGTTGTATTGTTCTGATGCGATTGAGATCGGTTAAAGTGAACGCAGAGTATGCCACAGAGATCGTCCGATCGTCCGGCGGCTCACCTGGATCGGTTAGCGTGAACGCAGAGGAGTATACCACAGAGATGGTCCGGCCGTCCGGCGCCTCACCTGGATCGGTTAGCGTGAACGCAGAGTATGCCACAGAGATCGTCCGGCGGCTCACCGGGATCGGTTACCGTGAACGCAGAGGAGTATACCGCAGATATCGTCCGGCCGTCCGGCGGCTCACCTGGATCGGTTACAGTGAACGCAGAGGAGTATACCGCAGAGATGGTCCGGCCGTCCGGCGGCTCACCTGGATCGGTTAACGTGAATACAGAGTATACCACAGAGATGGTCCGGCCGTCCGGCGGCTCACCTGGATCGGTTAGCGTGAACGCAGAGTATACCACAGAGATGGTCCGGCCGTCCGGCGGCTCACCTGGATCGGTTAGCGTGAATACAGAGCATACCACAGAGATGGTCCGGCCGTCCGGCGGCTCACCTGGATCGGTTAGCGTGAACGCAGAGCATACCACAGAGATGGTCCGGCCGTCCGGCGGCTCACCTGGATCGGTTAACGTGAATACAGAGTATACCACAGAGATGGTCCGGCCGTCCGGCGCCTCACCTGGAAGGCGTAATGAAGAGCGGTGATCCACGGAGAGGTGGCCTCCGTCATAATATCGCGCTCCTCCTCATAAAACATCACCTGAAACACCAACACAGACATCAGACGAAAACGTGCGCTATCAATGCCCCTTTAAAATTGCATATAACTGGCAAGCTTAAGGAAACATCCCTTGAATACAGCAATCTAAAAACCGTATATAACTGTAGTATATAAGCTGCAAACTAACAAATCAAGGAAATCAAAACAAGGCAAATAATCACCATTTAGCCTCAGATCCCGCAGTACCTAACTTACCCCGCTCTGCGCCAGAGTGTCCTGTTTCCTGAGCGTCTTCATGGCGTACACATCACCGCTCCTCCTTTCTCGCACCACGTGCACCTGGCCGAAGTGGCCTCGTCCGATCGTCTTGTGCACCTCGAAATCGACCGGGCCGACGCGCAGCCGGCGCAGCTCGGTCACCACGCCGCGGACTGGGGGACGGGTTAGACGCATTCCGTGTAAGTTAACAACACAAATGTTAAGATGCAACAACCATACAGAATGGCACACACTTCAATGACAAAAAAAAAATCCTGAAAATTAGAAAAGCACTCCAAACGCACAAGCAAGAAATGATGCGCCGATAAATCTGGTCAATGTGCGTTGTTACTGCCAGCAAGTGCCAAGCAAACTCCTGACTTACACTTGCAGATAAAGTTGGCGACGAGCGGGTTCTGTTTGAGTCCATCCTTGTTGCACTCGTCGTACAGGGCGAGCAGCGTGTCGAGCAGGGCGTCTCTGCCGGCCAGCTGCTGCAGCGCCCGCAGAGAGGTGGCACCGGCCGCCGGCTTCACCGCGGAGCTCCGCGTCGCCGGCCGCCGCTGACTGCTCACCAGCTGGTCCAGCCGCGTGGCGCGAGCCACCAGCGTCTCATCCGCCATCGCTGCAGCGACCAGTCACAGGGTGTTAACAGCTGCTGCAGAAAAGCCACAAGGCGCAGGCCCTCCTCCAGACTCCTCCAAACATTCCCAGACGGATCAGATCATGTCAGCATGGTTTTGATGCTACAATTGGTATGTCATACTAAATGTACCTCCTAAGAACACAAAACTAGTGAACTGAAATAAACTGATTCATTTCCACTATCAGGGGGATACTGAAGACTGGTACATGGTAAAAAAGAAGAAGAAACAACACATATACACTATACAGAATATAAAAAAAATCATTAACATTTCTTGAATGGCAATTGAACTGGTAGGGTCATATAAGCCAGATTAATTGAAATAAATTTATTTTAAAATACACATAACATCAGACATACACAATCTGACTTGGTTTCATGGATAATGGGGAAGAGTGTGCAGGCGCAGCTGAGTCCCACAGGATCTGTTTTACACCTACACAAATTTGTCATGGCTATCATGTCTGCAACTATCCTTTGCCAGTATGAGTTCACTACACTACGAGTGTGTCAGTGTCTTCAATGAATCCTGTAGGTTGACTTTTCTTTACTTAGATAATGTTCTTGGACTGCCTACCACTCTTACTCATATCATTTTCATTTTTCATTGACATTTTCTGTGTGGTCCTTGTTTGGTTGCTTCTATGCACATGTGTCTTTGTCTGTTTTAAATTTGCATATTTGCCTCTTCTTAATAGTAAACTTGAACTAGAAGCTGAGCGCAGTGTGCAGCCGGGCAGAGATAGGGAGAGTGGGTGAGGACGAGGAGAGACAGTAAATGGCTTACAGCTTAGAGACAGCAAGGCACTCACACAGCAGATTGAGAGAAGACTGTTTTCTCAAAGTATCATCTACACTGCCAATAGTACCTATGAAAGTCTGGTGTTTTAACGTATTCTGTCATCATTACAGTTGTTTTCACTACATTCAAATGGAATAGATAGAAGTAAAAGTACAATCACTGGTCATATCAAAACAACTAACTTAGCTGTAACTCCAAAAACAGTTGGGATGTAGCTTGGTTGAGAGAGCGCTGCGCTTCTGACCTCACCCAGTAGTGGCGGCCCAGGTTTGAGTTGCTTCAGCGCTCTATTTGCCTGTGACTGGGATGGCCTGCAGCAGGTGTCAGCGGTCCAGGGTCCTAGATTGCTTTCAAGCTTGGGTGCAGAGTGGAAAATTGTTACTAAAAATAAGCATAAAGAGTGGAAAATAAACCAAAAACCATATGTATTTGGCTTCATCAATGCCCAATTACCAGCTCACCAGAATTAATTATTACCTATGCCAATTCTTACGTCTTTCTCAACACAGGCTGTCCCTATCATTACATCCCTAAATCAGTATCAGAGTTCAAATTAGTATTCAATACATTTTAAAATAAGGAGTGGAAAATTAACAGGAAATTTTGGAAAAAGAGTGGAAAATAGTATCCATAGGGTGTCATTTTCCACCCAAATTTAGCAATGTTAGGCCAATGCAGCAGTCACACTCAAGGTCAGGTGACGTCAGAGGGTGAGCGGACTGTGTCCAGGTATGTCAGGAACGTAAAACTTTCACTTCTAAATTCTGCCGGATGCCAGGAATTGCTTGATCGGTGGTGGGGTCAGGGCCTGCGCAACAAGCTATGCTTACTGAGGGGCCTGACCTCGGAAATCCATCCATTAAAAAAACATTCAGACCAAATTTCTTTCTTTTCATGCTATTAGGTGTGTATCCAGGGACATCACTACTGGGAGACCTAGCCCCCCCTCCCCCTCAGATTGCTAGTCCCCCCCAGATTAGAGGATTCTAACAACCTTATGGTGCTGGGAGTCAACCACCTGGCTGGCAACCGGAACCCCACTCTAAAACAAATTAACAGAGATCTAATTGAAGTCTTCAAATTTGTAAATAGTCAGCATTCTGGATATTTAAAGGGTATGTTTGAGTTCAATAGGGAAAATCGAGGTAGAGGTCATCAGCATAAACTCATTATGAAACAAAGTAGGACTAGGCTACGACAGTCATTTTTCAGTAGAAGGGTTGTAGGACATTGGAATATGCTACCAGGGGATGTCGCTGATGCAGTGACACTTGCTTCCTTCAAAATTAGATTAGATAAATACTTTACAGAGAAGGGATTAGTTCATAAATACTCGTGGGATTAGCCTTCTTTTATGCAGGTAGAGTAAGGTGATTTGAAGGGGCGAGACTGGTGGAGGGGGGGGGGGGGGGGGTGCAACCTCAGATGGGCCCAAGAGGCTCTTTGTTGCCCTTTTCTTGTATGTCTTTATGTGTTTATGATGATACTCCTATTGTGTGTATCAGTGCATGTGTTGTTCTTATCTATGCCACTAATAGCATAACATGTCCCATGATATATGGTATTAGTTCAGTAACTCACCTCCCCAGTTTATGGCGTTCTTGAGGTCCCTAATAGAAGAAGAGTAGTCAGCTGATGGTAATATTGCAACAGACTGAAAAGTGAGTTATCTTTGACTGTCTATGAGATGCAGTGTCCTAGCACTGGGAAATTTGTGTGAAAAATGACACCCTATGGATACTATTTTTCCACTGTTTTTCCTGAGTTTTACTATGAATTTTCCACTCCTTATTTTAAAATGTATTGGATAATTGGAAACCTGATCCTGATTTATGGATGTAATGATAGGGACAGCGCCTGTGGATGGAAAACCAGGTAAGAATTGGCATAGGTAATAACTAATTTTGGTGAGCAGGTAATTGGGTGATAAAGCCTGGTACATATGCTTTTTGGTTTAATTTTCCACTCTTAATACTTATTTTTAGTCAGAATTTTCCACTCTGCACCCCAGCTCCAAAGCAATTCTAGGAGCCTGATGAGATGGTCTGGGTGGTGTCCGGGGAAGACACCCCCAGTAGGGCCAGAGCGCAGCATTTTAAATGTGGGTCTGTGATCGTAATTGCTGTAAAGGTTAGGTCAGGTTTGATTATGCATAGTACTTGGTGATGTCATACCTTTGGTATTACTGGTACACTTTTCTGTCTGTCATAATAATAGTTAATAGTAAAAAATAGTATATAAGTATAAGTTAATACTCTCTTGTTCTATTAGGGGCCTCAAGAACACCATAAACTGGGGAAGTGAATTACTGAACTATTACCGATGTAAGTGCCTACCTAAATGGCAATTACACCTTTACTGTATCAGTATAGGGTGAACAACCAAACGCAACTTGTTCTAAGACCAGACTTTTCATGCTATTGGAATTCTCATTCTTTAGTGAGTCAGTATCATTTACAACCAACCAATTACGAGCCAAGTTCTTTGCCAACAGGGTAGTGACACCCTGGAATGAGCTACCAGAAGAGGTTGTGTCAGCAATATCCACCATCAGCTTCAAAAACCAGCTTGACCGACATCTGGCTACAATGGAATAACCTTCACTGATCATGACTATCCTATGATATGCCAAGATGTGGGCATTGAATAGACCCTGTCTAAACCCAGCCCACAACCTAAACCTAAACCTAACCTACATCACCAATATCATGCAATTTCTGGTGTAAGGACATGACATGTCCAGCATTACAGTTCAAGTTGTTTACCCTAATGCAAACTGGAATCTCACAGTATCAGCAGATACCTATATTGTCTTGATTCCATGATTCGCAAAGGCGATTGTTTGCCATGGGACATTACAAATAATATCTTGCTGCCTCATCAAATCACTTCATAATTTCTGGGGAGCAACTCGGCGCAGTGGTAAGATACTTGCCTTCTGTGCTGGGGACCGGGATTCAATCCCTTGGCAGCCTCTGAAAAATTATGCCTGGCTCCCCATACCCCTTGAAACAGGGTGAGAGTTCCAATTAGCACCTTGGTCCCAAGAGGATACAGTGCTTGGTCCACAATTCAAACCAACCTCACAATTGCAATACGATTTCTTGTGAAACTGAGCTTGGCTTTCACATTCACATTTGCATCTGCATCGTGATCGGCGGTCCAAACACACAACAATTCACTTCGGTTAATCATTTGCATACCGCGGTTACCTTAAATGGTTGATCAGCCTCTCCTCTGCAGGTCACTCCATAGGCACGGTTGTTCCTAAATTAAATTGATGAAAATCAAACGCCTAAAAATTATAAACTCAAAACAGCAAGCCGCTGTGCACTTCCCTCTCTCCCAAAAACACAGAGCAACTGTTGTTGACGAATGTGGCGCAATCATTTGAATGAGAGGGACCGCTTGAAAGCTTATAAATCCTACCGACAGAGGTCACTCAAGTCGGTCGGGCCGATCAGTTGGATCATCAAGTCGGTCGGGCTATAGGAGAGACGCCCTAGCGCTGTTCGGCGGCCGGCTCTCGCGAGAGCGCTCACCGACGTCACACAGGGCAGTGTCGTCATAATGAGTGACGTCGGCTCGCGGCCGCCGAACACCGGCGAGCAAACCCGTTAGCAAGCAATGCTAGCGCTCTTTTTCAATCGCTGGAATGCCGCTCGCGCGCGAGCACGTGACGTCACGTAAGGGGGCACGCGTACATGAAACTGTGCGCGTCTCGTCATCGTTTGCTCGCTCCTGATTGGTCAATCGCACGTTGCTAGGCAACCTGCGAGCCCACTAGCACTGGCTAGCGTGAGAGCCGGCAGCCGAACAGGGCTCCTGTTCGGCTGCCGGCTCTCACGCTAGCCTGTGCTAGTGGGCTCGCAGGTTGCCTAGCAACGTGCGATTCACCAATCAGGAGCGAGCAAACGATGACGACACGCACACAGTTTCATGTACGCGTCCCCCCTTACGTGACGTCACGTGCTCGTGCGCGAGCGGCATTCCAGCGATTGAAAAAGAGCGCTAGCATGGCTTGCTAACGGGTTTGCTCGCCGGTGTTCGGCGGCCGCGAGCCGACGTCACTGACTATGACGACACTGCCCTGTGTGACGTCGGTGAGCGCTCTCGCGAGAGCCGGCCGCCGAACAGCGCTAGTATCAATAACTTGTATTTCCATAGATTATATCTTCATTTAGTTAATTTAATTCCACCAAATATACGACGTAGTAGTCGAAGTAGTGTATATTTCAGTACCTGTAGTGCAACTGTAGTGGATTTGGAAGCGGTCACGAAAACTCAACTATAACGCGCGAAATACATTCGTTGTGCTTTTGTTTTGAGATATACAAGTACATGATGAGCCATCCATGATCCTGTGGTAGGCATGTTGGTAGGTGGTCACCTACCTAAATCCTAAATAAAGTAGTTTGTGGGGATGTTGTGAATATTTCTTGTGAAACACATTATAACGAGATCATAGCTGTGATATTGTTAAATACTGCTGAATGTTTTGATTGAATGGCTTTCTTAGGCCAGGCCCAATGCTAGCAATACTTCTGGTGCAGGCTCAGGCTCTGGCCGTGCCATCCTATCGAAGTTCCAGGTCATTGATATACTGAAGTGGGAGTGGCTAAGTTTTACATATAAATTTCCTTATGTCTGGGGGTGGGCTGCGCTGCACACCAGCTCCTCTCGATCTGACCTTGAATGTTGCTGCTGCCACCATGACTTGGTGCATCAGCATGTTGATGTCATTTCTGCCAGAGACAAATACCTAATGTCCCAAACCCCTTGCAGTGCATGTCGATTGTAAGCTTTGGAGATGAAATATATCAATATTATGTTAGTACATCTTGAACATAAAGTGTAAGATTATTATGTGACGCACTCAATTCCAAGGCTACGTTGGGATGATAGTGGCTCGGGCCTGAGAGGGTCAACGGCGGGGAGCCGGCCGGCCGAGCCGCGCGTGACCTCAGGCGGGGAAAGCCTGGCGGCTGAGCTCAGGAGCGAGGGCCGGTAGATCGGGGCATTTCTCGAGGCGGCCTCGTCGGGACGACATCTTTAGATTTCTTGTCTCCATCAAAATTATAACGCTGCGACACCCAGGTGTCGCAGAAGTCCCGACACTAAGTCCAGAGCTCTTTCGAAGTATAAAGGTCAGTCGGCGCGGGGCGCCGTGATCTTAGCTACGCTCTGGAGTCCCACATTAAAATGTCAATGGGCAAGGTGCGGTCTGAGCGTAGACGGGTGTGGTGCAGCGCGTGTGGTGTGAATTGGGTGCGACGGTGAATTGTGAGTGTGATAGTACCGGAGACGCGGTAAGGTGGTGAGGAGTAGCTGTGACGGTGGAAGGTGGGTGTGAGAACTGGAGATGTGGTAATGTGGCGAGTTGCTTTTGAACGAGTGTGGACACCTGTGAATGTATATGTGCATAATGAGGTGGTGTGTGTGTGTGTCGGAGGCGTGACAAGGTGGTGTGTTGTTTGTGTAGGTGCGAGTATGGAAGTTTGTGAAGGAGTGTGTGTTGAGCCCCAATAAAGAGTTGAGGAGAACGAAATATTTCCCCGGGAAGCGAGGAATGCCAAACTGATCCACGGTGAACGCTGAACGACTTATACGGGCTGCTCGTTTAATACACCCGGGTGGCAGGCGTAATGGGTATGTTAACGTAATGGGTATGAATGTAACGGAGGGACGGGATGCTAGAGGCTATGCATGGCCGACAGCTAACCGGGTTCTCATTACAAAAGTTACATTCATTATCGAATATTAAAATTAAAGGTACAAACATCATATTACAATATTGTGGAAACACTGCGAAAAAAATGTTTGACCTAATAATGGCTAATGAGATATTGGCTTTGACCCAGTGATCACGCACATTTATAAGGTCACTGAAGGAATGGAAGGTCAATAATTGTCATGAAATGTGCCAAAATCAGAGGGTTCGGCCGCCAAAAGCGATAACACTACGTTGCTGTGGCGGCGCACACGGCACACTATATATAATTGGAGCTACATGACCTATTTACCTAGCTTGGCTTCTGTGACATCACAGGTCACCAATTAGAGGTCAATCAGGGATGTGTGAGATGAGAAAAGGCCGGCATAACGAATGATGTATGAATCATGACTATGCAATATGCATTGGGTCCAACGCAAAAATACTTGGTGCCTCTGGGATTCGAACCCACGGTCGGCAATGTGCGCTACGACATTGGTTAACCCACAAGCCCATTTGACCACTTTTCGCTTGGAAAATCGAAAAATGGTAAATAAAAACGTTGTAGCCAAGGCTTGTAGCTATCTTTTCCAGAAGTCAGATTTAAAATATCTTCCATAGATTACGAGCCAGCCTTGTCTGAACATCATCGATTTAACATGGGAACCCTATGGTGTAGTAGATTTTTAACGCCCAAACACCCGAGTGCTGCCAACTGTTACTGGTGGGGGCTGGGGCCGATTGGATTGGGTGCGGCTAATTAGCGATTGGGACATTGTGATTTTTTAAAGGCCACACAACAGCTGAGAGGCGCGCGCTATTTGGCTCGGGGCGCCTCCTCGCGGAGAAACGGGATGCGATCCGAGCCGCGGATGCAGCCGGTGCCTTGTGCAATGCAATCTTCACACTGTACGCCGTAGGAATTTAGCTGAGTTACGTGAAAAAAGGGTATTGAATCACCACAAGATAATTGAACGACTTGTCTTTTGAAAGCAGTTGCATCCAATTCGGTTCGACAGAATCGGAGATATAACTTCCGGAAAATGGGTCATTTAACACGTGAACCCTATGGGCAGGGGCGCAGCCAGACCTCCAGAAGGGGGGGGGGGGGGGGCAAGCAACTGGGAGAGGCCCCCCCCCACCCCGAAAAAAATACCCCTGGATATTAAAAACTCTACGGATTTCGGCCACTTTATTTTGTGAGGCCCCCTTTTTAACATTTTTTTTCTCGTCTACTTTTGATGAGCTGGATTGGACCAGGACCCTCAGTAGGCATTGTACTGAGCGCATTACTAATTTGTATTGTTACGTACAGGAGATAAAACATATCTTAGCTGACAACAGGTGGGGTTCGGCTTTTGAGTGTGGGGGCGGCTGACATGACTAAAAAATGTACCCCCATTTTGATACGTGTATTTAAGCCTTTGCAGCATTTTTTATGTGGATTTTATGTTATAAAGGTAGGTATAGGTATGTACTTGTTAGTTAGCGCCGCGAAACGATGCGATTTTTTACGGTTTTGCCTGATAAAACCCAAAAATATAGACGATGTGCCTTGTAGAGGATAATAAGTTAAAAATGATATTCATACAGTATGTACGAGTATTTTAGCGTTGGATCCATCTCCGTAGCTCTTCTGGGTAGGCCACTATGTGCTGTGCAAATCGAAGATGGCCTGAACCCGGACTGCACATCTCGCAGTGACGTTTAATTGTCAAGGTCAAACCATGAAGCTATCCAGTAAGTGTTTTCGGAAAATGTTAGCGCATCACCTGGGTCACATTTTGACATGCTTTCTAGTTTGTAAAATAATTAGTGTGTACCAGTTATGCGCTATGCAATGGTATATACCAGCGCCTGAGTCCCCAAATGACCTTAGGTTAATTGGTGACCTCAAAAGGTCAAGTCGTTGTTGGAAACGTAAGACCAAGTATGTACGAGTATTTTAGCGTTGGATTCATCCCCGTAGCTCTTCTGGGTAGGCCACAATGTGCTGTGCAATATCGAGCCTGGGCTGAACCCGGGCTGCACATCTCGCAACGTTTAAAGGAAATAGTTCACCTTCGGAAATTTTTCAGAACACGATTTTATTATAGTTTTTAATACAGTTTCTTGTTTTTTCTGTTTAAAAATGGTCCTACATCGCGCCAATTCAGGACAGAAGGTTGTAAATTATTGATTTTATGGTGTGCGTTATTGGTCTGCGCATGCTCCATGGCAGTGCTGGCACTTTCAGACGGTACGGTACATCATATATGCGCCGTATTCCTTCGCCACAAAGTCAAATATATTTGGCTGCAGAGTCTTTTCAGCCAAGAAAAGTTCCAGATAAGGATTTCTCAACACGGGCTACAAAACTGCTATTTCAGTTCAAAACCCATGTTGAAGGTGAACTATTTCCTTTAAGTGACGTTTCTCGTGACGTTTCATTGTCAAGATCAAACCGTGATAGCTATCAAGTAGGTGTTTTCGGGGAATGCTAGCGCATCACCTGGGCCATATTTCGTCATGCTTTTTAATTTGTAAAACTATTTTGTATACCAGTTATGCGCTGTGCAATGGTACCGGCGGCTGAGTCCCCAAATGACCTTAGGTCAAATGATGACCTTGAAAGGTCAAGTTGTTAGGAAGAAACGTAAGACCAAGTATGTACGAGGATTTTAGCATTAGATTGATCCTCGTAGCTCCTGTGGGTAGGCCACAATGTGCTGTGCAAAATCGAGCCTAGGCTGGCTGCACTTCTGGCTGCACTTTTCGCAACGTTTAATTGACATTACTCGTGAGATGTAATTGTCAAGGTCAAACCGTGATAGCAGTCAAGTAGGTATTTTCGGCGAATGTTAGCGCATCACCTGGGTCACATTTCGACATGCTTTTTAAATTGTAAAATATGTTTTGTATACCAGTTATGCGCTGTGCAACTGTATCAGCGGCTGAGTCTTCACATGACCTTAGCTCAAATGGTGACCTTGAGAAGTAAGTTTGATGTGGGAACGTAAGACCAAGTGTGTGCAAGTATTTTAGCGTTGGATTCATCCCCGTAGCTCTTCTGGGTAGGCCACAATGTGCTGTGCAAATAGAAGCTGGCCTGAACCCGGACTGCACATCTCGCAGTGACGTTTTATTGTCAAGGTCAAACCATGCAAGCTATCCAGTAAGTGTTTTCGGAAAATGTTAGCGCATCACCTGAGTCACATTTTGACATGCTTTTTAGTTTGTAAAATTATTTGTGTCTACCAGTTATGCGCTGTGCAATGGTACCAGCGGCTGAGTCCCCAAATGACCTTAAGTTAATTGGTGACCTTGAAAGGTCAAGTCGTGGATGGAAACGTAAGACCAAGTATGTACGAGTATTTTAGCGTTCGATTCATCAACGTAGCTCTTCTGGGCAGGCCACAATGTGCTGTGGAAAATCGAACCTGGGCTGAACGCGGGCTGCACCTCTCGCAGTGACGTTTAATTGTCAAGGTCAAACCGTGATAGCCATCAAGTAGGTGTTTGCGGCGAATGTTAGCGCAGCACCTGGGTCACATTTTGACATCCTTTTATTTGTGAATTATTTGTGTATACCAGTTAAAGGAAATAGTTCACCTTCGGAAATTTTTCAGAACACGATTTTATTATATTTTTTAATACAGTTTCTTTTTTTCTTTTCAAAAATGGTCCTACATCGCGCCAATTCAGGACAGAAGGTCGTAAATTATTAATGTTATGGTGTGCGTTATTGGTCTGCGCATGCTCAGACCAGTGCTGGCACTCTCAGACGGTACGGTATATCATATATGCGCCGCATTCCTTCGCCAAAAAGTCAAATATCTTCGGCTGGAGAGTCTTTTCAGCCAAGAAAAGTTGCAGATAAGGATTTCTCAACACGGGCTACAAAACTGCTATTTCAGTTCAAAACCCCATGTTGAAGGTGAACTATTTCCTTTAAGTGCTGTGCAATGGTACCGGCGGCTGAGCCCCAAATGACCTTGGGTCAAATGATGACCTTGAGAGGTCAAGTCGGTGTGGTAAACATAAGATCAAGTATGTACGAGTATTTTAGCGTTGGATTCATCTCCGTAGCTTTTCTGGGTATGCCACAATGTGCTGTGCAAAATCGAAACTGGTTTTTACCCAGGCTGCACCTCTCGCAGTGACGTTTAAAGGAAATAGTTCACCTTCAACATGGGTTTTGAACTGAAATAGCAGTTTTGTAGCCCGTGTTGAGAAATCCTTATCTGGAACTTTTCTTGGCTGAAAAGACTCTCCAGCCGAAGATATTTGACTTTTTGGCGAAGGAATACGGCGCATATATGATGTACCGTACCGTCTGAAAGTGCCAGCACTGCCATGGAGCATGCGCAGACCAATAACGCACACCATAAAATCAATAATTTACAACCTTTTGTCCTGAATTGGCGCGATGTAGGACCATTTTTAAACAGAAAAAAAGAAACTGTATTAAAAATATGATAAAATCGTGTTCTGAAAAAAATTCCGAAGGTGAACTATTTCCTTTAATTGTCAAGGTCAAACCGTGATAGCTATCAAGTAAGTGTTTTCAACGAATGTTAGCGCATCACCTAAGTCACTGTTTGACACGCTTTTTAATTTGTAAAATAATTTGTATATACCAGTTATGCGCTGTGCAATGGTACCGGCGGCTGAGTCCCCAAATGACCTTAGGTCAAATGGTGACCTTGAGAGGTCAAGTTGTAGTTGGAATGGTAAGATTAAGTAGGGATGAGTATTTTAGCGTTGGATTGATCCCCGTAGCTCTTCTGGGTAGCCCACAATGTGCTGTGCAAAATCGAACCTGGCCTGAACCCGGACTGCACCTCTCGCAGTGACGTTTAATTGTCAATATCCAACCGTGATAGCTATCAAGTAGGTGCTTGCGGGGAATGCTAGTGCATCACCTGGGTCTCATTTCGCCATGCTTTTTTAATTTGTAAAATTATTTTTGTTTACCAGTTATGCGCTGTGCAATGGTACCGGCGGCTGAGTCCCCAAATGACATTAGGTCAAATGGTGACCTTGAGAGATCAAGTCGTTGTAAG
Source organism: Chirona hameri (assembly GCA_036785665.1). NCBI lineage: Eukaryota > Metazoa > Arthropoda > Thecostraca > Balanomorpha > Balanidae > Chirona > Chirona hameri. Next base: position 50,834 of record JAXIVJ010006648.1, on the reverse strand, counting down.
AAACGTAAGATTAAGTATGTACGAGTATTTTAGCGTTGGATTCATTCCCGTAGCTCTTCTGGGTAGGCCACATTTTGCTGTGCAAAATCGAAGCTGGGCTGAACCAGGGCTGCCTCTCGCAGTGAAAACCAACCTCTCGCAGTTACGTTTAATTGTCAAGGTCAAACCGTGATAGCTATCAAGTAGATATTTTTGGACGAATGTTAGCGCATCACCTGAGTCCCATTTTGACATGCTTTTCAATTTGTAAAATAATTTGTGTCTACCAGTTAAGCGCTGTGCAATGGAACCGGCGCTTGAGTCCCCAAATGGCCTTAGTTTAAATGGTGATCTTGAGAGGTCATGTCGTTGTGGGAAACGTAAGACCAAGTATGTACGATTATTTTAGCGTTGGATTCATCCTCGTAGCTCTTCCGGTTAGGCCAAATGTGCTGTGCAAAATCGAGCCTTGTCTGAACCGGGGCTGCACCTCTCGCAACGTTTAAGTGACGTTTCTCTTGACGTTTAATTGTCAAGGTCAAACCGTGATAGCTATCAAAGAGGTATTTTCGGCGAATGTTAGCCCATCACCTGGGTCACATTTCGCCATGCTTTTTAGTTTGTTTAAAAAAATGTTTGGTATATCAGTTAAGTGCTGTGCAATGTTACCAGCGTCTGAGTCTTCAAATGACCTTAGGTCAAATGGTGACCTTGATACGTCAGTTCGATATGGAAGACGTAAGACCAAGTGTGTGCGAGTAGTTTAGCGTGGGATTCATCCCCGTAACTCTTCTGGGTTGGTCACAATGTGCTGTGCAAAATTGAACTTGTGCTGAACCCGGACTTCACCTCTCGCAGTGCCGTTTAATTGTCAAGGTCAAACCGTGATAGCTATCAAGTAGGTGTTTGCGACGAATGTTAGCGCAGCACCTGGGTCACATTTTGACATCCTTTTATTTGTAAAATAGTTTGTGTATACCAGTTAAGCGCTGTGCAATGGTACTGGCGGCTGAGCCCCAAATGACCTTGGGTCAAATGATGAACTTGAGAGGTCAAGTCGTTGTGGGAAACGTAAGACCAAGTATGTACGAGTATTTTAGTGTTAGATTCATCTCCGTAGATTTTCTGGGTATGCCATAATGTGCTGTGCAAAATCGAAACTGGTTTCTACCCAGGCTGCACCTCTCGCAGTGACGTTTAATTGTCAAGGTCAAACCGTGATAGTTATCAAGTAGATGTTTTCAACTAATGTTAGCGCATCACCTGGGTCACATTTTGACATGCTTTTTAATTTGTAAAATAGTTTGTATATACCAGTTATGCGCTGTGCAATGGTACCAGCGGCTGAGTCCCCAAATGACCTTAGGTCAAATGGTGAATTTGTGAGGTCAAGTCGTTGTGGAAAACGTAAGACCAAGTATGTACGAGTATGTTAGCTTTGGATTCATCCCCGTAGCTACTCTGGGTAGGCCACAATGCGCTGTGCAAAATCGAGCCTGGGCTGAACCCGGTCGCAACGTTTAATTGACGTTTCTCTAATCGAGCCTGGGCTGAACCTTCTCGCAACGTTCAATTGACGTTTCTCTAATCGAGCCTGGGCTGAACCCTCTCGCAACGTTTAATTGACGTTTCTCTTGACGTTTAAAGGAAATAGTTCACCTTCAACATTAGTTTTACACTGAGATAGCAGTTATGTAGCCCGTGTTGGGACAGGGTCCTAGCATTGCTTTGGAGCTGGGGTGCGGAGTGGAAAATTCAGGCTAAAAATAAGCATAAAGAGTGGAAAATTCAACCCAAAAACATATGTACTAGGTCTTATCAATACCCAATTAGGCCCGCGCGCCAGCATTAGTCATACATTATGCCAATTCTGAGGTCCCTCCAATGCGAAAATAGTTTGTGTATACCAGTTATGCGCTGTGCAATGTCCACAATGTGCTGTGGAAAATCGAGCCTGGGCTGAACCCGGGCTGCACCCCTCGCAACGTTTAATTGACGTTTCTCTTGACGTTTAATTGTCAAGGTCAAACGGTGATAGCTATCAAGTAGGTGTTTTCGGAGAATGTTATCACATCACCTGGGTCACATTTCGCCATGCTTTTTAATTTGATAAATTATTTTTGTATACCAGTTATGCGCTGTGCAATGGTATCGGCGGCTGAGTCCCCAAATGGCCTTAGGTCAAATGGTGACCTTGAGAGGTCGTGTTGTTATGGGAAACGTAAGATTAAGTATGGACGAGTATTTTAGCGTGGGATTCATCAGCGTAGCTCTTCTGGGCAGGCCACAATGTGCTGTGCAAAATCGAAGCTGGGCTGAACCCAGTCTGCACCTCTCGCAGTGACGTTCAGTTTTCAAGGTCAAATTGTGATAGCTATCAAGTAGATGTTTGCGACGAGTTTAAAGGAAATAGTTCACCTTCGGAAAATTTGAGAACACGATTTTATTACATTTTTTAATACAGTTCTTTTTTTCTTTTCAAAAATGGTCCTACATTGCGCCAATTCAGGACAGAAGGTCGTAAATTATTAATGTTATGGTGTGCGTTATTGGTCTGCGCATGCTCCCTGCAGTGCTGGCACTCTCAGACGGTACGGTATATCATATATGCGCCGCATTCCTTCGCCAAAAAGTCAAATATCTTCGGCTGGAGAGTCTTTTCAGCCAAGAAAAGTTGCAGATAAGGATTTCTCAACACGGGCTACAAAACTGCTATTTCAGTTCAAAATCCCATGCTGAAGGTGAACTATTTCCTTTAAGCGCATCACCTGGGTCACATTTCTCCATGCTTTTTAATTTGTAAAATTATTTGTGTATACCAGTTATGCGCTGTGCAATGGTACCGGCGGCTGAAGCCCCAAATGACCTTAGGTCAAATGGTGACCTTGAGAGGTTAAATCGTTTAAAGGGAAATAATGACCTTTTTCCACTAAAATGGAGTTAGCACTTGAAATCGCCAGACGAGATCAAAATATATTGTAAATTCATCACATTTTGCATGAAAACTTTCCTACCGAAAGATATTTCAAGTTAAAGTTGATAAGCGTTCCACACTTTAAACGACCGGTACTTGCACTATTTCTGACCTTTTGTCAAGTACTTTTGGTCCTCATCAAACTGCGGGCTTTTCCCGTATTGTTTTTTTACGCAATGGAGTGGAAAATATATTGTGCGTTCTGCTTGTTGTGATTATATGCCCGGCGATCTTCTAAAACTAACAGCGATTGAAAAAAGTGGCAATAAAATCGGAAGCTCATCGATGCACATCAACGCGGCATAGTTAGTGGTTGCGACCCTCAATTTTTGAAAATCGATTCATTTGTTTTCAACATTAGGAGTTGTGTATAGTTTGTCTGTGGCTGTATATAACACTATGCTTTATTTTATCATGAAAAATAATAATTTTTCCCCAAAAAAACTAACGAACAATAACACAAAACTGGCAATTAAATCAGAAGATCATCGATGCACATCGACGGCGACCTATTTAGCGTCGGCGATTTGTTTACAAAGTCATTGTCATGCTTCTCGGCGCACTTAACCATTTCGGCGCACTTGGCGAGTTGTTCCTGATTAGTATACCCAAGTCCCGTAGCAGGCTTTGTTAATGACGTCACTGGTGCCATTCTTGTGTAGCATTGCAAAATATATCTGATTTCGAGTTGAAAGCTAATTAAAGACTTATTCAAATTATTGTTTTTAAGTTTGAATTTTCTTGTTAATCATTATTAAAGGTATTTTATCACTGTATTTCATAGTAGTTGACACTTCAGAAACTTGTGACGTAATAATATTGTATCCAATATGCATTTCCCTCACCTTTTGCTATTGTGGCGCAGTGCCGAGTGCTTTGCGAATACTAGCTTGCCTGGGGTTCAATTCATTCCGCTCTTATTTTATTCGAGTTGGTATAGTTTGCATGTTGTTGTTATTTATGACTTATACTGATAGTCAGTCATGCATCACGGATGCTTCACGGATTGCTTCACGGATCAGAGTGCTGCTCGAACGCACGCTAGTAGCGCTTTCGTTCTCCATGGCAACCAGGCGTGAGCCAATGAAAAGCCAGAATGTATTCCCTTTCTGGCTTTTGATTGGCTGACGCCCGGTTGCCATGGAGAACGAAAGCGCTACTAGATGGTGTCCGAGCAGCGCTCAGTTTGATCGGAAATGTCACAGAGCCTCCACAAATGCCGCACTCGATGTTAACAATGGTAGGGAAGGACGAATTTGTCAATGACCTTCATGAAGTACACAAGGTACTTGTTTTGTATTTTTTCCAAACTTACAACTTTGAATTTGGGAATAATTTTATTTAATTCTTAAATTTAAATAAAATAACTTTAAAAACATAACGGTAGCCTAAGAAATTGTTGCTAACCAAATCAAAAGGTCATTATTTCCCTTTAAAAACGTAAAACCAAGTATGTACGAGTATTTTTATTTTGGATTCATCACCGTAGCTCTTCTGGGTAGGCCACAATGTGCTGTGCAACATCGAACCTTGGCTGAACCCGGGCTGCACCTCTCGCAGTGACGTTTAATTGCCAAGGTCAAACCGTGATAGCTATCAAGGAGGTGTTTTCTGCGAATGTTAGCACATCACCTGGGTCACATTTGAACATGATTTTAATTTGTAAAATAATGATTGTATACCAGTTATGCGCTGTGCAATGGTACCAGCGGCTGTCTCCCCAAATGACCTTAGGTCAAATGGTGACCTTGAGAGATTGGATCGATGTGAGAAATGTAAGATTAAGTATGCGCGAGTATTTTAGCGTTGGATTAATCCCCGTAGCTCTTCTTGGTAGGCCACAATGTGCTGTGCAAAATCGAACCCGGGGCTGAACCCGGGCTGCACCTCTCGCAGTTACGTTTAATTGTCAAGGTCAAACCGTGATAGCTATCAATACAGTGTTGGCGGTGAATGTTAGCGCATCACCTGGGTCACATTTCGACATGCTTTTTAATTTGTAAAATTATTGTTGTATACCAGTTATGCGCTGTGCAATGACACCGGCGGCTGGGTCCCCAAATGACCTTAGGTCAAATGGTGACCTGGAGAGGTCAAGTCGTTCTGGGTAACGTAAGACCAAGTAGGACCAAGAGTATTTTATCGTTTTATTCATCCCCGTAGCTCTTCTTGGTAGGCCACAATGTGCTGTCCAATATTTGAACTCGTGACCTGCTTGACATCTGGAGGTCAAACCGCTGGGAGTGACACCGGATGCTGCCAGGTGTGGACTACTGGGTCTCTGGTGGATCTTCTGTGCAAATGTCAGCTAAATCAGAGGTGACCTGAACCTGGGCTGACCTGGGCTGTCTTGGTGGGCAATGGACATCAAGACTTGATCCCTCCAGGTCACCGTTTGACTTCAGGTCACTATACTTTGCAGTGAACATCTTCGAAAATTATAGTTGATCTATGTTTCTGAATGATATACATTCAATTATTCCTAAGTACAGCACACACACTGCTTTTATACAGCAGTAACCATATCAAGTGCCATCTAGCAAGCGATGTCATTTTCGGGGCCGTAACAGGCGACAGGCGCTGGTCCAGGAGGTGGGTCAGGGGGGGAGGGGGCGCGGCATACAAAAAGTTGCGCTCTATGGGCGCGTTTGTATGGCGCGACAAGGGCGTGACCCGGGCTCAGGGGGGGGGGGGGGGCTTAGTCCCCCTCGATCCGGGCCTGCCTATCTACTTTGCGTAGATGGCAGTGAAATCGCCAAACAAATGTGACATCTGGCGGTGACGCTCAGAAACTGCAGCCAGATCACTCGTCACGTGACCGGAGTCGTCTGCTACGTGGAGATCGCCGGCCGCCGACGCACGAGCGCACGAGCCGGAGGTGGTCGTATTGGACTGTTGCGTTTATGCAGCCTTGGGCTGTTGGCTTCGTTGGAGAGCAAGGCCCTAGGTGGAGAGCGTGCTGGCCATTTTCGACCGGCAATTGCTCGCTCGTTTTTAGTGTTAGATTGAGTTTGTTTGAATTCGTGTGTAGTTGATGCAAGTTGATGTGTGAGATAGAAAGAGTAGTCTCAAGAGTCTTTGATTCAGCCAGATTTTAATATAGATTTTAATATATGTGCTGCTTATAGAAGGCAAAAATGGGGTGTAAGTATTTGTTCCCTTTCTCTTATTGCAATTGTGCATGAACGTCAGGCTTCTGCCCACATATGCTAATTTTGTTTCACATTGTGAATGACAGGCAATATAATACCTTATGTTATGTTGCAAAGCCATAAGGTGACTATTGGCCACTGGACTCTGAAGTAATTCAGTTGCTGGCACTAGGTCCAAAAAATAGATTTATTGACATCAATTTTTCTATGCGGAGTGGGCAGAGCTTGTTGTAGGCACTGTACTTAAGGATACAAAATTGACAATTATTGACAACATTTCACTAAAATCATGTAGTCCCCATGTAAAATGGCCATTGCCCCAAAATAATCACACCATCTGATGCACAACTGATTACTCCATCCACCTCGGTCACAACTCAAACTGTTTACATAAGTTTTTTGGGTGTGTTTCGTGGAAGATTGAGTCGCCATTATGTGGCGACAAATTACATCAAATATTTTTTCCCATTTTCTTAGGATAACCATTTTAAATTGTCAAGTTTATATTTTGTAGGTGAATAAAACTAATTTTGTAATGTAATTACATGAAATTATTATGAAAAAAGTTGTTTTTTTACAAATTATTCACCCATGTTGTTACTGCATCAATATGTTGATAGTGATTTTAATTTGAGTAAAACAAAAATGATTCAAGTGACCCAAGGGAGCACAAAATTTATGCACTTATAAAGCAGTATTGCATCAATATTTATATATTGATATAATATTGATGCAATATTGCTTTATAAGTGCATCAATTTTTGGATCCCTTGGGTCACCTGAATAATTTTGTGTTACTCAAATTCAAATCACTGTATCAAAATATTGATGCAGTAACAACATGGGTGAATCATTTGTAAAGCAAACTTTTTCATAATAATTGCATGTAATTACATTACAAAATTAGTTTTATTCACTTACAAAATATAAATTTAGCCAAGATAATTATTGAACATCTAGGTGGCTGAAACTGTATAATGAGCCACAATGCACAGATTAATGTGCCATTTATGCCATCACTATTATCCAGTGCTTCATAATTGCTGTTTGTAAATTGGTAATTTTCCCCAATACCATTTATATTGGGCTGGATCAATATTGACGTGTCAAAAATGATTATTTGGGCCTAGTGCCCAACTGAATTTGCATTGCAAGTCTATATCAATGTTTTTGTTTGCTCACCACATCCTGAGTATGATATTAACAACATTTTTTCATTGGGAATATTACATATTTTTCCAAACTGAAAAATGCAGACATGCTTGTTTCAAATTTTCAGCTTGCTCTAACACATTGCATGCAAATGAACAACTTTCAGTAAAATTTGACTCAAGTCCAACACCTGTTCCATGCATAAATTTGGCATTTTCTAGTTTGTTTTGATGTGCGATTCCAAATCTGATACCCATTTGTGGGGAAAATGAGCCATAACCTAACCTAGCCTAACCATTGCACCAAATGTGGAGCAGCAGCAGATCTATGTTAGTTAGGTTTTGGTTTAGGTGTAGTGGATGAGGGTTAGACTTGGTCTATTTAATGTCCACATCAGGATAGATCAGATAATATCTCAGATTTGGCTGTGGCCCAGTATTTGTCCAACTGGTTCTTGAAACAGTAGTCAGGCTTGGTGCTGATACCGCATCCTTTGGTAAGCTATTCCACTGCGACACAACTCTGCTTGAGAAGAACACTGCTCTTACTAGATAGGATGATCTAACTTTAATCAACCCTTCATTATCTTGAATGTTTCAATCATATCCCCCCTTAGAATTTGCTCCTTAAAGGAAATAGTTCACCTTCAACATGGGTGTTATACTGAGATAGCAGTTTGTTGTCTGTGTTGGGAACCCCTATCTGCAAGATTTCTTGACTGAAAAGACTCCAGGCGAATATATTCGATTTTTTGGCGAAGGAATGCGGTGCTGACCAAAGAATGTGGTGCTGTCAGTAGCCCAGGCAGAGGCTATACTATCAGCCAATCAGCTTGCAGCTGGTGCTAGCAAGCGAACCGCCGGCCGCCGGTTGGCCCTTCTCTAATTCGAGTCTATCCTTACGCGACTACTTTCGAATCTGATTGGCTGAGCCAATTTTTCCATTTGCGTGATGTAAGGACTGACTCAGAGTATGTATATAGTTTTGATAAAATAAATAATTTACGACCTTCTGTCCTGAATCGGCGCGATGTATGGCCATTTTTGACAATACAAAAATATATTGTATTTCAAAATATAATCAAATCGTGTTTGGAAAAACTGTTCTAAGGGGAACTATTTCCTTCAATGTTATATAGATTCAGTTTCTTTAGGCGCTCATGATAAGGTAACATCTTGATCTGTTTCACAAGTTTAGTGGCTCTGTGCTGCACATTTTCTAGTGTTGTAGTGCTGCACCATGTAACTGCTTGAGCACAGTATTCGAGGTGGGGCCTAACATATGTGCAGTATGCAGTACAGTGGCTTGAAGTTTCTCAAATCGATGTTGTGAAATGGTGCCTTCAGCCTTTTCAGGGTGGCTAGCATTCCACTGTTGGCTGCCTTCAGACATTGTAGAGTGGGCTTCAAGGTATTTTGCACAATCACTTCCAGGTCCTTTTCTTGAAAAAGTTTCTTCTAGCTGTGCTGTATCACTGTCCTGGATCATGGTATAGTGTGCTTTGGGGTTATTGTACCTGTTGTACCTGTAGTGCATAACTTTGCATTTTGATGCATTAAACTGCAGGATGAATTGGTGGTTGATTTGCCCCACAAATGAGTATCAGATTTGGAATCAGGCCACTAAAAAACCTCCGAGATTGCAAAATGTATGCATGAACTTGTAGTTGGACTCCAGGTCCAGGTAAAATAATACCCAACTTTCAGTCATTTAATATTTGACAGTGCTCAGCAGACTGGTTATTGATTCAACTTTTTTGGAACAATTCAATCATTATTCATTTTGGAATCTGAATGATTCAATCGCCGTTCCATTCACAGATACAATTTTGAGAATTGATTCTTTCTGATTCAAAGAATCAAAACAAATATTTGATTCGATTCACCTTTGATTCAACATTTAAATATATGTGGTGAATTTATGTTAAATCAATAAAATTGGAAACTCATATATATGATCATTAAAACATTGTTACAGCAATACTACTTCAGTATAAATGAATGTAGCCACTGGGACTGCACTGTGTGTGCACTTGTGCAAATACGTGCAGTATTTGCACAATTTACCAGTGTACTTGAATCGTTAAGAATCGTTAAATCTTTTGATTCAATCAGCCTTGATTTGATGCAGGTTTTGATTCAATCACGATTCATGAATCAAAATATCTGGTGGTGAATCAATTATTTGTTGATTCAATGAATTTTGATTGAACGTTTCCAATCGATTCAATCAGCGTTGAATCAATAACCAGTCTGAGTATTAAAGCTTCAATAATTCATCCCATCTTCAAAGTTTGATAGAAAGTGAGAAAGTAACTAGTAATGAGAGAGAGAGAGAGAGAGAGATTTCTTTATTTGCAGACTCGAGGTCCATGAAGACATAGGTTTGGCAAAATCACACATACAGCGCATCCGTCCATACTTTCCTCACAGAGGAACGGACGGCCAGATCGCTGTGAAACAACATTGATGCAATATGATTGTCAGTCTGCCCAAGGCGAGACAGATGTAATGCAGATGAGTTGACTGATAAATGATAATACCAGAAGCTGAGCATTTGACCCGGTCCGAACCGGCCCGACACTGCCCGAACCGGCCCGACACGGCCGTACAGACGTTTTTTGGAAGCTAATAATTTTGCGACCACTGCTCCAATTGAGAGCGGGTTTTCACCATTGGATAGGCCCATCAAATAAATTTAGATTTTGGTATGGTGCGTTCTGATAAGTAATAGGGGTGGTACCACAGCGCGTGACACACGCAAACGTCGAAATGAACACAAATCATTCTTTATATACAACAATGGTATTATTAATCTAAGCATGTGTTCGGTATACGCTGAAGCATGCAGCGCTCAGGACGTACTCCCTTTTGGTGGATTCGAGAAAGGAGATCATGAACAATTTAATACCAGTAAGGCGCCGTAGTCGGCGATGAACGAGCGAGCGCGCAGGAAATGTATGGTGAATTTCAACTCGATAGGGCAAGTAGTTTCTGAGATACACAAAAAGGTGCGCACATGCAGAAGCACCCCACCCATGACTTGTGGGTAGGCGGCGGCGGCGGAGGGGTCCCTAACCACACACCAAATTTGAACACAATCGGCTCGGCCGTTCCTGGGATATAGAATAGTGGTGTGCGCGTGCGCACGTGCAGAGGCACCCCATCCCTGACTTGTGGGAAACTGGCGGTTGAGAGGTCCCTAACCACACACCAAATTTGAACACAATCGGCTCAGCCATTCCTGAGATATAGAATAGGGGTGTGCACGTGCGCACGTGCAGAGGCACCCCACCCCTGACTTGTGGAAAATTGACGGCTGAGGGGTCCCTAACCACACACCAAATTTGAACACAATCGGCTCAGCCATTCCTGAGATATAGAATAGGGGTGTGCACGTGCGCACGTGCAGAGGCACCCCACCCCTGACTTGTGGAAAATTGACGGCTGAGGGGTCCCTAATCACACCAAATTTGCACACATTCGGTTCAGCCCGAACGTGGCCGTTGCAGAGTTTTTGCGAGAAAACACTTTTCAACACCCCTCAGGGGGCACGCGCCACGCGCAGTGGTAGGCACCCACATGAGTCGGCACTGGTCTCAAACAGGGTAGGTTGGATGGGGCTGCTCAGCGAAGAAGTCAGTTTGTCAATCGGACGTGTGGTTGCAGAGATATGAGCTTCTCAAAAGCGTCGCCACGGGCCGAGCCGGGCCGCTCATATTCATATTTTTCCCATATACCATGGGAAGACGAGCGAGCGCTTCGCGCTCGCTCGTAACAACGGATTTTGTATGAATATATATTATATACCCACTTGAATCAGCAACAGATACCGCTCGGTTACCGCCGATTAAGACGTTTTACTGGTGATTATAAATTAACTTACTAAATTGAACATGCAGATTATGTTCATTGTTCAGTGTATTGTGGTAAACTAATATGAATTACAATGTTTATGGGCTACATTATGATAATTAGAGAATGTTTTCCAATGTACATCAACTTTCCTTTATAAATATAAATATTCCAAAATTGGTGAAATTTTGTCATAGTCGCCCAGGGTGCAATCATGCAATGTTCTGTTTTATTTTGTACCTTTGGTAGCAATAGCATTCCAGCTCCTGTGTATTAATAGCTACCATTTTGAAAATTATATCCTGACATTTTGGCTGCATCAGCATCAGTTATTTTTACATATAATATGGAAATGAGATGATGCTCATAGGTTTGCTATTCTGTTGTTGCACTTAGGTTATAATTATATTATTATATATTTTTTTTTATAGATTTTCAAAAATGGAAAATGAATTTTATTTCATAAATCGATTTATCTTTAGAAAATTGGCTGGTACATTTGCATTTGCTGTCTGACTTTGTTAAAACAGAAAGTTGTTTTGTTGCATTAGTAAATAAACCATGTTTTTATTTTACAAGTGACAATTATTTTTTATTTCAGTCAAATTTCTGGATGTAATAAGGCCCTTCTGTGGCATTCTACCTGAGATTGCCAAGCCTGAGAGGAAAATCCAGTTCAGAGAGAAGGTGCTATGGACAGCAGTGACCCTCTTCATCTTCTTGGTTTGCTGCCAGGTATGTATCTTCCCATTTTACCAGCCTCCACTGTTCTGAGACCTTAAATGATTTCTATTGGTTAAAGTTGTAATACATTTTTGATGATGCGAGTGTTACATGGATAATGTTTGCAGTTTTATTGATTTGCATGTCAACTTATTCAGGCATACAGTAACCATCTGCATGATTTTCTAATTTTTAGGACAACAAATGTGTTCATTTTGTGCCAAATTTGTCTTATTTTGTTAAGCAAATATAAATAGCTGTATTCAGCATGCCAGAGGCCTGTTCACGGGGTCTGCGGCCGCCGCGGCTCCCGCGGCCAGGAGGCGGAGCTTAATTTGAACAACTTTGAACACTTTTGCGGCCGCTGATGGCGTCCGATAAATGGCGCGTGTAGCGTTCGCAACGAATAGGCAATTTCATGAAAACCCTCAATGTTTTTCAAAACCTTTCAACTACATGAATATCTACGAGTCACTACGAGTTGTCATTTTTGGTCAAACAACCACCAGTGAGCTGCGATATCAACGAAACAGTGCGCAACCTTTGTCAGACGCGCGCCACTTATGTCGGAAGTTCTGTTGCGGCTGCTCCCGAGCAACCGCAGGAGCCGCAGAGCGGGGAGTCTCTCCTCCCGGATCTGGTCTTTCGTGATTGGCTGACGATTAAGCCCCGCCCTTTTGGCCGCGGGAGCCGCGGCGGCCGCAGACCCCGTGAACAGGCCTCAGGTACTTTTACTGGAGCCTTTATGATTTTCCCAGCTCCCGCTTCCTTCATTTCTAGCTAATTTGGTTGGAGTTTCTAGTCTGTTATCTTCATCTTAGAAGACCCGAATCTTTGAGGCACACTTCAGTGCCTGGTTCGCTCGGGCTCATCGAGCTCTACTTCCATCGAATCTGATGACTTGACTAAGTGGAAGTCGGGGCCAGCTACATGAGCTCCGTCCAGTGCTTGTCGATGTTGCGCTTGAAACCGTTGATAGAATCCGCTTCCGCGACCCAGGAGGGGAGATTGTTCCGACACCGTCGATAGAATCCGCTTCCGCGACCCAGGAGGGGAGATTGTTCCGACACCGTCGATAGAATCCGCTTCCGCGACCCAGGAGGGGAGATTGTTCCGACACCGTTGATAGAATCCGCTTCCGTGACCCAGGAGGGGAGATTGTTCCGACACCGTCGATAGAATCCGCTTCCGGGACCCAGGAGGGGAGATTGTTCCGACACCGTTGATAGAATCCGCTTCCGTGACCCAGGAGGGGAGATTGTTCCGACACCGTCGATAGAATCCGCTTCCGTGACCCAGGAGGGGAGATTGTTCCGACACCGTCGATAGAATCCGCTTCCGTGACCCAGGAAGGGAGATTGTTCCGACACCGTTGATAGAATCCGCTTCCGTGACCCAGGAGGGGAGATTGTTCCGACACCGTTGATAGAATCCGCTTCCGGGACCCAGGAAGGGAGATTGTTCCGACACCGTTGATAGAATCCGCTTCCGTGACCCAGGAGGGGAGATTGTTCCGACACCGTTGATAGAATCCGCTTCCGTGACCCAGGAGGGGAGATTGTTCCGACACCGTTGATAGAATCCGCTTCCGGGACCCAGGAGGGGACATTGTTCCGACACCGTTGATAGAATTCGCTTCCGGGACCCAGGAGGGGACATTGTTCCGACACCGTTGATAGAATTCGCTTCCGGGACCCAGGAGGGGACATTGTTCCGACACCGTTGATAGAATCCGCTTCCGTGACCCAGGAGGGGAGATTGTTCCGACACCGTCGATAGAATCCGCTTCCGTGACCCAGGAAGGGAGATTGTTCCGACACCGTTGATATAATCCGCTTCCGTGACCCAGGAGGGGACATTGTTCCGACACCGTTGATAGAATCCGCTTCCGTGACCCAGGAAGGGAGATTGTTCCGACACCGTTGATATAATCCGCTTCCGTGACCCAGGAGGGGAGATTGTTCCGACACCGTTGATAGAATCCGCTTCCGGGACCCAGGAGGGGAGATTGCTCCAGTCAGTCCCAACACGGTAGCTCAGGTGGTTCCTCCGGATTCCAGAGTAAAGCCCGAGTTATCCTTTTAGTAATATCCAACAAAGTTGTGCTGTGCATTCTAGTTTTAAACACCATCCTATTTGTGCTTATGGCTTCTTCTGTCCTAATAAACCATGCTACTATTATGTACTTTCGGGAGTTTTCGGGAGTTATTCGGGAGTGTATACTGTTCCCGCTTCGTTTCTGGCCTGCCTCGAGTTGACCCGTGCCGGCGCTTGCGCAGATCCCCCTGTTCGGCATCATGTCCTCGGACTCTGCCGACCCTTTCTACTGGATCCGAGTGATCCTGGCCAGTAACCGCGGCACCCTGATGGAGCTGGGCATCTCGCCGATCGTCACCTCCGGCCTCATCATGCAGCTGCTGGCCGGAGCCAAGATCATCGAGGTCGGAGACTCGCCTAAGGACCGCGCGCTTTTCAACGGCGCGCAGAAACGTACGTCAGGGAGTATGGGAAGCGATATAAGATATATGTTTGGGGCTTATTATTTGCCTAGTATGTGATATACCAACCCAGTTGGTCAGTTGGCAAATGCTTCCACGGTGGTCGATGTCGTTCAATGGGCTAGTCAATGCGGTCGATGAGCTATGCTACCCTTCTGCCGTCTGTAATGTTCAGTATGACGGTGACCGTCTCCGCCAATCTATGACCCTCCCCCTCCCCTCTCTTGACAGTGTTCGGCATGATCATCACTGTCGGTCAGGCGATCGTGTACGTGCTGACGGGCATGTACGGCGACCCGTACGACATGGGCGCCGGCGTCTGTCTGCTCATCATCCTGCAGCTGTTCGTCGCCGGCCTCATCGTGCTGCTGCTGGACGAGCTCCTGCAGAAGGGCTACGGGCTCGGCTCCGGCATCACGCTCTTCATCGCCACCAACATCTGCGAGACGATCGTGTGGAAGTCGCTCAGCCCCGCCACTGTTAACACTGGTGGGTGGTGGGAGATGATGGCTGGTGGGAGATGATGGGTGGTGGGAGATGATGGCTGGTGGGAGATGATGGGTGGTGGGAGATGATGGGTGCTGGGAGATGATGGGTGGTGGGAGATGGTGGATGATGGGTGGTGGGAGATGATGGGTGGTGGGAGATGATGGGTGGTGGGAGGGAGATGGTGTGAGATGATGGGTGGTGTGAGATGATGGGTGGTGGGAGATGGTGTGAGTTGATGGGTGGTGTGAGATGATGGGTGGTGTGAGATGATGGGTGGTGTGAGATGATGGCTGGTGGGAGATGATGGGTGGTGGGAGATGATGGGTGGTGGGAGATGATGGCTGGTGGGAGATGATGGGTGGTGGGAGATGGTGGGTGGTGGGAGATGATGGGTGGTGGGAGATGATGGGTGGTGGGAGATGGTGTGAGATGATGGGTGGTGTGATATGGTGGGTGGTGGGAGATGATGGGTGGTGGGAGATGGTGGGTGGTGGGAGATGATGTGTGGTGGGATATGATGGGTGGTGGGAGATGGTGTGAGATGATGGGTGGTGTGAGATGGTGGGTGGTGGGAGATGGTGGGTGGTGGGAGATGGTGTGAGATGATGGGTGGTGTGAGATGATGGGTGGTGGGAGATGATGGGTGGTGGGAGATGGTGTGAGATGATGGGTGGTGTGAGATGATGGGTGGTGTGAGATGGAGGGTGGTGGGAGATGATGGGTGGTGGGAGATGATGGGTGGTGGGAGATGGTGTGAGATGATGGGTGGTGTGAGATGGTGGGTGGTGGGAGAGATGGGTGGTGGGAGATGATGGGTGCTGGGAGATGATGGGTGGTGGGAGATGGTGGATGATGGGTGGTGGGAGATGATGGGTGGTGGGAGATGATGGGTGGGGGGAGATGGTGAGTGGTGGGAGATGGTGGGTGGTGGGAGATGGTGGGTGGTGGGAGATGATGGGTGGTGGGAGATGGTGTGAGATGATGGGTGGTGTGAGATGATGGGTGGTGTGAGATGATGGGTGGTGGGAGATAATGGGTGGTGGGAGATGGTGTGAGATGATGGGTGGTGTGAGATGATGGGTGGTGTGAGATGATGGGTGGTGTGAGATGATGGCTGGTGGGAGATGATGGGTGGTGGGAGATGATGGCTGGTGGGAGATGATGGGTGGTGGGAGATGATGGGTGGTGGGAGATGATGGGTGGTGTGAGATGGTGGGTGGTGGGTGGTGGGAGATGATGGGTGGTGGGAGATGATGGGTGGTGGGAGATGGTGGGTGGTGGGAGATGATGGGTGGTGGGAGATGATGGGTGGTGGGAGATGGTGGGTGGTGGGAGATGATGGGTGGTGGGAGATGGTGTGAGATGATGGGATGTGGGAGATGGTGGGTGGTGGGAGATGATGGGTGGTGGGAAATGATGGGTGGTGGGAGATGGTGTGAGATGATGGGTAGTGTGAGATGATGGGTGGTGGGATATGATTGTGGTGGGAAATGGGTGGTGGGAGATGGTGGGTGGTGTGAGATGATGGGTGTGGGAGATGGTGGGTGGTGGGAGATGATGGGTGGTGGGAGATGACGGGGGGTGGGAGATGACGGGTGGTGGGAGATGATGGGTGGTGGGAGATGATGGGTGGTGTGAGATGGTGGGTGGTGGGAGATGGTGGGTGGTGGGAGATGGTGGGTGGTGGGAGATGGTGAGTGGTGGGAGATGGTGTGATATGATGGGTGTTGGGAGATGATTGTGGTGGGAAATGATGGGTGGTGGGAGATGGTGGGTGGTGTGAGATGATGGGTGGTGGGTGATGATGGGTGTGTGAGATGATGGGTGGTGGGAGATGATGGGTGGTGTGAGATTGTGGGTGGTGGGAGATGATGGGTGGTGTGAGATGATGGGTGGTGGGAGATGATGGGTGGTGTGAGATGGTGGGTGGTGGGAGATGATGGGTGGTGGGAGATGATGGGTGGTGGGAGATGGTGGGTGGTGGGAGATGGTGAGTGGTGGGAGATGGTGTGAGATGATGGGTGGTGGGAGATGATGGGTGGTGGGGGATGATGGGTGGTGGGAGATGGTGGGTGGTGGGAGATGATGGGTGGTGGGAGATGATGGGTGGTGTGAGATGGTGGGTGGTGGGTGGTGGGAGATGATGGGTGGTGGGAGATGATGGGTGGTGGGAGACGATGGGTGGTGGGAGATGATGGGTGGTGGGAGATGATGGGTGGTGGGAGATGATGGGTGGTGGGAGATGATGGGTGGTGGGAGATGGTGGGTGGTGGGAGATGATGGGTGGTGGGAGATGATGGGTGCTGTGAGATGGTGGGTGGTGGGTGGTGGGAGGTGGGAGATGATGGGTGGTGGGAGATGATGGGTGGTGGGAGACGATGGGTGGTGGGAGATGATGGGTGGTGTGAGATGATGGGTGGTGTGAGATGATGGGTGGTGTGAGATGGTGTGAGATGATGAGTGGTGTGAGATGGTGGGTGGTGGGAGATGATGGGTGATGGGAGATGGTGTGAGATGATGGGTGGTGTGAGATGGTGGGTGGTGGGAGATGATGGGTGGTGGGAGATGATGGGTGGTGTGAGATGGTGGGTGGTGGGAGATGATGGGTGGTGGGAGATGATGGGTGGTGTGAGATGATGGGTGGTGGGAGATGATGGGTGGTGGGAGATGATGGGTGGTGGGAGATGATGGGTGGTGGGAGATGATGGGTGGTGGGAGATGATGGGTGGTGGGAGATGGTGTGAGATGATGGGTAGTGTGAGATGATGGGTGGTGGGATATGATTGTGGTGGGAAATGATGGGTGGTGGGAGATGGTGGGTGGTGTGAGATGACGGGTGGTGTGAGATGATGGGTGGTGGGAGATGATGGGTGGTGGGAGGTGATGGGTGGTGGGGGATGATAGGTGGTGGGAGATGGTGGGTGGTGGGAGATGATGGGTGGTGGGAGATGGTGTGTGGTGGGAGATGGTGTGAGATGATGGGTGGTGGGAGATGATGGGTGGTGGGAGATGATGGGTGGTGGGAGATGATGGGTGGTGGGAGATGGTGGGTGGTGGGAGATGATGGGTGGTGGGAGATGGTGGGTGGTGGCGGCGAAGGAGTGTGACCACTTTCTGTTTGCCGAAGTCAAATTCAGCCATGTTGATATCGGTCATTTTTAGCATTGAAGCGTCAATACAAAGTCAGCGTATTTTGTTTAAACAATTTCCTTCGTTGAGCCAAAACCGGTCCGTACCCATGTCTGTTTGGGAATACTTCTCATCTGATATTTGCTACTCATCGGTGTTGCGTGTGTCCGTTTTCGCCGGTCTGACCGCCCAGACCGTCGTTCAGTTAGTGTTTGCTGCTGGTGTGACCGACCTGTCTCGTCAGTCCGACTGGCACTCTGACCTGTCTCGTCAGTCCGCCTGGCACTCTGACCAGTCTCGTCAGTCCGGCTGGCACTCTGACCTGTCTCGTCAGTCTGGCTGGCACTCTGACCTGTCTCGTCAGTCCGGCTGGCACTCTGACCTGTCTCGTCAGTCCGGCTGGCACTCTGACCTGTCTCGTCAGTCCGGCTGGCACTCTGACCTGTCTCGTCAGTCCGCCTGGCACTCTGACCTGTCTCGTCAGTCCGGCTGGCACTCTGACCTGTCTTCGTCAGTCCGGCCGGCACTCTGACCTGTCTCGTCAGTCCGGCTGGCACTCTGACCTGTCTCGTCAGTCCGGCCGGCACTCTGACCTGTCTCGTCAGTCCGGCTGGCACTCTGACCTGTCTCGTCAGTCTGGCTGGCACTCTGACCTGTCTCGTCAGTCCGGCTGGCACTCTGACCTGTCTCGTCAGTCCGGCTGGCACTCTGACCTGTCTCGTCAGTCCGCCTGGCACTCTGACCTGTCTCGTCAGTCCGGCCGGCACTCTGACCTGTCTCGTCAGTCCGGCTGGCACTCTGACCTGTCTCGTCAGTCTGGCTGGCACTCTGACCTGTCTCGTCAGTCCGGCTGGCACTCTGACCTGTCTGGTCAGTCCGGCTGGCACTCTGACCTGTCTCGTCAGTCCGGCTGGCACTCTGACCTGCCTCGTCAGTCCGGCTGGCACTCTGACCTGTCTCGTCAGTCATGGTCTGATTCATCTGTCTGTCTGTCTGTCTGTGTGTCTGTCCAGGCCGGGGTACCGAGTTCGAGGGCGCCATCATCGCGCTGTTCCACCTGCTGGCCACGCGCCAGGACAAGGTGCGCGCGCTGCGTGAGGCCTTCTACCGCCAGAACCTGCCCAACCTGATGAACCTGCTATCCACTCTCCTCATCTTCGCAGTGGTCATATACTTCCAGGTGAGTTTGGGACGATGGCAACTGTTTGGAGCCTCATTTCTATGTCATTTTAAGGGTTGGCTGTCATGAATTAGTTCGTCGAAACAAACCATTCTTTCCATTCGAAGTTGCTTCATGTGAGGCTCGCGTCGGCCGGTTGTGGCTTTGTATGACCGGCGTGTTGTGTGTCTGGCCGGTTGTCGTTGAATCTGACCGGCTTTTGTGTCTGTCCTGCAGGGCTTCCGCGTGGACCTGCCGATCAAGTCTGCTCGCTACCGCGGCCAGTACAGCAGCTACCCGATCAAGCTGTTCTACACGTCCAACATCCCCATCATCCTGCAGTCGGCGCTCGTCTCCAACCTCTACATCATCTCGCAGGTGCGCGGCGACGTCTGTCAGCCAGGCAGGGGGTGGCCAGAGGCCAGGTTTGGTAGGAAGCAAGGATAGCTGACGAACACAAGGAGTCGGGGTAATCGTCTGTCAGCCAGACAGGGGGTGGCCAGACGCCAGGTTTGGTAGGAAGCAAGGATAGCTGACGAACACAAGGAGTCGGGGTAATCGTCTGTCAGCCAGGCAGGGGGTGGCCAGACGCCAGGTTTGGTAGGAAGCAAGGATAGCTGACGAACACAAAGAGTCGGGGTAATCGTCTGCCAGCCAGGCAGGGGGTGGCCAGACGCCAGGTTTGGTAGGAAGCAAGGATAGCTGACGAACACAAGGAGTCGGGGTAATCGTCTGTCAGCCAGGCAGGGGGTGGCCAGACGCCAGGTTTGATAGGAAGGAAGGATAGCTGACGAACACAAGGAGTCGGGGTAATCGTCTGTCAGCCAGGCAGGGGGTGGCCAGACGCCAGGTTTGGTAGGAAGCAAGGATAGCTGACGAACACAAGGAGTCGGGGTAATCGTATGTCAGCCAGGCAGGGGGTCGCCAGACGCCAGGTTTGGTAGGAAGCAAGGATAGCTGACGAACACAAGGAGTCGGGGTAATCGTCTGTCAGCCAGGCAGGGGGTGGCCAGACGCCAGGTTTGGTAGGAAGCAAGGATAGCTGACGAACACAAGGAGTCGGGGTAATCGTCTGTCAGCCAGGCAGGGGTGGCCAGCCGCCAGGTTTGGTAGGAAGCAAGGATAGCTGACGAACACAAGGAGTCGGGGTAATCGTCTGTCAGCCAGGCAGGGGGTGGCCAGACGCCAGGTTTGGTAGGAAGCAAGGTTAGCTGACGAACACAAGGAGTCGGGGTAATCGTCTGTCAGCCAGGCAGGGGGTGGCCAGACGCCAGGTTTGGTAGGAAGCAAGGATAGCTGACGAACACAAGGAGTCGGGGTAATCGTCTGTCAGCCAGACAGGGGGTGGCCAGACGCCAGGTTTGGTAGGAAGCAAGGATAGCTGACGAACACAAGGAGTCGGGGTAATCGTCTGTCAGCCAGGCAGGGGGTGGCCAGACGCCAGGTTTGGTAGGAAGCAAGGATAGCTGACGAACACAAGGAGTCGGGGTAATCGTCTGTCAGCCAGGCAGGGGGTGGCCAGACGCCAGGTTAGGTAGGAAGCAAGGATAGCTGACGAACACAAGGAGTCGGGGTAATCGTCTGTCAGCCAGGCAGGGGGTGGCCAGACGCCAGGTTTGGTAGGAAGCAAGGATAGCTGACGAACACAAGGAGTCGGGGTAATCGTCTGTCAGCCAGGCAGGGGGTCGCCAGACGCCAAGTTTGGTAGGAAGCAAGGATAGCTGACGAACACAAGGAGTCGGGGTAATCGTCTGTCAGCCAGGCAGGAGGTGGCCAGACGCCAGGTTTGGTAGGAAGCAAGGATAGCTGACGAACACAAGGAGTCGGGGTAATCGTCTGTCAGCCAGGCAGGGGGTGGCCAGACGCCAGGTTTGGTAGGAAGCAAGGATAGCTGACGAACACAAGGAGTCGGGGTAATCGTCTGTCAGCCAGGCAGGGGGTGGCCAGACGCCAGGTTTGGTAGGAAGCAAGGATAGCTGACGAACACAAGGAGTCGGGGTAATCGTCTGTCAGCCAGGCAGGGGGTGGCCAGACGCCAGGTTTGGTAGGAAGCAAGGATAGCTGACGAACACAAGGAGTCGGGGTAATCGTCTGTCAGCCAGGCAGGGGGTGGCCAGACGCCAGGTTTGGTAGGAAGCAAGGATAGCTGACGAACACAAGGAGTCGGGGTAATCGTCTGTCAGCCAGGCAGGGGGTGGCCAGACGCCAGGTTTGGTAGGAAGCAAGGATAGCTGACGAACACAAGGAGTCGGGGTAATCGTCTGTCAGCCAGGCAGGGGGTGGCCAGACGCCAGGTTTGGTAGGAAGCAAGGATAGCTGACGAACACAAGGAGTCGGGGTAATCGTCTGTCAGCCAGGCAGGGGGTGGCCAGACGCCAGGTTTGGTAGGAAGCAAGGATAGCTGACGAACACAAGGAGTCGGGGTAATCGTCTGTCAGCCAGGCAGGGGTGGCCAGACGCCAGGTTTGGTAGGAAGCAAGGATAGCTGACGAACATAAGGAGTCGGGGTAATCGTCTGTCAGCCAGGCAGGGGTGGCCAGCCGCCAGGTTTGGTAGGAAGCAAGGATAGCTGACGAACACAAGGAGTGGGGGTAATCGTCTGTCAGCCAGGCAGGGGGTGGCCAGACGCCAGGTTTGGTAGGAAGCAAGGATAGCTGACGAACACAAGGAGTCGGGGTAATCGTCTGTCAGCCAGGCAGGGGGTGGCCAGACGCCAGGTTTGGTAGGAAGCAAGGTTAGCTGATGAACACAAGGAGTCGGGGTAATCGTCTGTCAGCCAGGCAGGGGTGGCCAGACGCCAGGTTAGGTAGGAAGCAAGGATAGCTGACGAACACAAGGAGTCGGGGTAATCGTCTGTCAGCCAGGCAGGGGGTGGCCAGACGCCAGGTTTGGTAGGAAGCAAGGTTAGCTGACGAACACAAGGAGTCGGGGTAATCGTCTGTCAGCCAGGCAGGGGTGGCCAGACGCCAGGTTAGGTAGGAAGCAAGGATAGCTGACGAACACAAGGAGTCGGGGTAATCGTCTGTCAGCCAGGCAGGGGTGGCCAGACGCCAGGTTTGGTAGGAAGCAAGGATAGCTGACGAACACAAGGAGTCGGGGTAATCGTCTGTCAGCCAGGCAGGGGGTGGCCAGACGCCAGGTTTGGTAGGAAGCAAGGATAGCTGACGAACACAAGGAGTCGGGGTAATCGTCTGTCAGCCAGGCAGGGGGTGGCCAGACGCCAGGTTTGGTAGGAAGCAAGGATAGCTGACGAACACAAGGAGTCGGGGTAATCGTCTGTCAGCCAGGCAGGGGGTGGCCAGACGCCAGGTTTGGTAGGAAGCAAGGATAGCTGACGAACACAAGGAGTCGGGGTAATCGTCTGTCAGCCAGGCAGGGGGTGGCCAGACGCCAGGTTTGGTAGGAAGCAAGGATAGCTGACGAACACAAGGAGTCGGGGTGATCGTCTGTCAGCCAGGCAGGGGGTGGCCAGACGCCAGGTTTGGTAGGAAGCAAGGATAGCTGACGAACACAAGGAGTCGGGGTAATCGTCTGTCAGCCAGGCAGGGGGTGGCCAGACGCCAGGTTTGGTAGGAAGCAAGGATAGCTGACGAACACAAGGAGTCGGGGTAATCGTCTGTCAGCTAGGCAGGGGGTGGCCAGACGCCAGGTTTGGTAGGAAGCAAGGATAGCTGACGAACACAAGGAGTCGGGGTAATCGTCTGTCAGCCAGGCAGGGGGTGGCCAGACGCCAGGTTTGGTAGGAAGCAAGGTTAGCTGACGAACACAAGGAGTCGGGGTAATCGTCTGTCAGCCAGGCAGGGGGTGGCCAGACGCCAGGTTTGGTAGGAATCAAGGATAGCTGACGAACACAAGGAGTCGGGGTAATCGTCTGTCAGCCAGGCAGGGGGTGGCCAGACGCCAGGTTTGGTAGGAAGCAAGGATAGCTGACGAACACAAGGAGTCGGGGTGATCACCAGTGTTTCCTGTATTCGCGAACATTGTGTGTGCGTCCAGAAAGGGAGAAGCATTTCATACTTGCTAGCATTTCATACTTGCTAGCATTTCATACTATACTTGCTAGCATGTCATACTTGCTAGCATTTCATACTTGATAGCATTCCATACTTGCTAGCATTTCATACTATACTTGCTAGCATGTCATACTTGCTAGCATTTCATACTTGCTAGCATTTCATACTTGCTAGCATTTCATACTATACTTATAGCAAGTATGACATACTTGCTAGCATGTCATACTTGCTAGCAATTCATACTTGCCAGCAATTCACACTTGCCAGCAATTCATACTTGCCAGCAATTCACACTTGCCAGCAATTCACACTTGCCAGCAATTCACACTTGCCAGCAATTAATACTTGCCAGCAATTCACACTTGCCAGCAATTCATACTTGCCAGCAATTCACACTTGCCAGCAATTCATACTTGCCAGCAATTCACACTTGCCAGCAATTCACACTTGCCAGCAATTCACACTTGCCAGCAATTCATACTTGCCAGCAATTCACACTTGCCAGCAATTCACACTTGCCCGCATAGTGACGTGTGCATCTATATATGATTCTGTTGTGTCTGTGAGGGGCATTGCATGTCATGTCACTGATAATATGGAATGTCATTTGAATTCCATATTATCAGTGGCGTCGCCTGTGGTGCTGGGCCCCCAGGTTCGCTCAGATCGCTCCCCCCCCCCCCAGATTAGCAGGATTTAAAACAGCCCTATGAGAGTGTGGGCCAAATACCTTGCTGCCCCTCCAAACACCTGGCCGCCCCCCCCCCCCCACACACACACACTCAAAATTATGTGGTGACGCCCCTACCTGTTATGGCAAGTGTTTATTTACAGGCGTCTTAAAGAACCGCTGATATTTGTTGTCCCTGCTAGAAGCTGCCTGTCTTTGATGTGTACGTTTAGCTCGATGATGACCGCCCTTCCTATGTGTTTATGGCCACTATGTTCAGACGGAGACTTCCAGCTGGTTGCCAGCACTGTCACCAGCCTCGCTGGGCAGTGCTGCTGACTCATTCCGTGCTCTGACGCGTCTGACACGCGTCTGACCCACGTCTGACGCTCCTGCCTGCAGATGATGGCGGTCAAGTTCCACGGCAACTTCTTCGTCAACCTGCTGGGCGTGTGGGGTGACGTTGGCGGCGGCGGCCCGGCGCGCTCTTACCCTGTCGGCGGCCTCTGCTACTACCTCTCGCCGCCAGAGTCTCTCGGGCACATCGGCGAGGACCCGGTGCACGCGATGCTCTACGTCATCTTCATGCTCGGCTCGTGCGCCTTCTTCAGCAAGACGTGGATCGACGTGTCCGGCTCCTCGGCGAAGGATGTCGCCAAGCAGCTGCGCGAGCAACAGATGGTGATGCGTGGGCATCGCGAGAAATCGATGATCCACGAGCTGAACCGCTATATCCCGACTGCGGCGGCGTTTGGCGGCCTGTGTATCGGAGGACTATCGGTGATCGCCGACTTCATGGGCGCCATCGGCTCGGGCACCGGTATCCTGCTGGCAGTGACCATCATCTACCAGTACTTCGAGATCTTCGTGAAGGAGCAGAGCGAGATGGGCGGCATGAGTACGCTGCTGTTCTGAGGCGGGCGCAGCGGGCGCAGCGGGCGCAGCGGGCGTGTGGTTTCCATTGGAGAACGGCGCTGTCTGGACTAGCAGCGGAGAGGGGAGGGCAGCTGGTGAGCTGCCAGCCGCTCGGGTGGTCCGTGCCGATCGGCTCGGCTCTGTTGCGTCGCCTGGTTTGTGTTGCGACCGTGCGGCGGCGACCGTGCGGCGGTGGCGGGCACGCCGCGATGGTCCGCTGGCAGAGAGGGAGAGCTCTACGATCGTTCGCCCCACCGATCCGCCCCTCGCCACCCCCACCTATTGGATATTTATTGGTGTTCGAGCCGCCTGACTCGTCTGTCTGTTTGTCTGTCTGTCCGTCTGTGGCTCGGTGCAAGGTTGCCTGTGGGACGCTCCGTCCGAGCTCCGCCAATCTAGTCTGGATTCGAGTGCGGGTCCGGGTCCGGGTCCGGGTCCGGGTCCGGGTCCGGGTCCGGGTCCGGGTCCGGGTCCGGGTCCGATGGGGAGGGCCTGAATGACTGCGAGACTGAGTGACTGAGAGCAACCCGGCCAGTGAGCACTTTATAAGAATGTGACAATGACTGCATCGGCTCTGTGGTCTGCAGGTGTAAACGCTGTCGAAAGTTGTTGGTTGAGATACTGATGTATTTAGTTGCGAGCGATATATTATTGACACCATTGTCCGACTCTTGAGTCAGTTTTTGCAGAACTGAGTACACGACGCACGTCATGTAAATTGAACACCAACCAGAGTTAACAATATACAAGCAACAGTGAGAGCGATTGTCTATTAGGCGAATTTCCAGCAATGAAGCCGCGTGGCTCACGGCTAGTTTTTGTTGAGAGGCACCTGCTTTGGGTCCATGGTAAGGAAGCAGTTATATAGCAAAACATTGGCCGATTTCCGCCGTGTCCTTTGAGAAAGTATGGCCCAAAGCGTATTGTCCTCATCAGTATTGTCCTCATGTTATGTTATGCCATTTGCCACCACCAGTGCCATAGCGACTTCAGTAATCAGAAATCGTGCTCCCTGTTGCTGGCTACTGGACCTGCTCAGTATCTGCCCTTGGGTTGGTAAGCTCCAGACCCTGTAGTGTCCACGGGCCGGTGAGCTTAGGCTCAGTAGATGGCGCCCGGGCCAGTGAGCTGAGGCTCAGTAGATGGCGCCCGGGCCAGTGAGCTGAGGCTCAGTAGATGGCGCCCGGGCCGGTGAGCCGAGGCTCAGTAGATGGCGCCCGGGCCGGTGAGCTGAGGCTCAGTAGATGGCGCCCGGGTCGGTGACCTGAGGCTCAGTAGATGGCGCCTTCGTACGGGAGCTGCAGGCAGGTTCCGCCGTACCGTGGCGACTCGCACGGGTCCCATTCGCAGACGGTGAGCAGGCGCTGCTGGTTGCAGAGTTCCGAGTCGCTCCGCCAGAAGCTGTCCTGCGACAGTGTGGCGCAGTGGCCGATGTCGCCAGCATCACTGTCTGCCCAGAATGCTGTCGAAAACTCACTGCAGTCCACCCACTCCCAGCTGAAAGCGACGCTGACTCGCTGTAGACCCAGCCAAGCTCTCCCGTCCGGCTGGCTGCACTGCGCGCTGGAGGGGGGAAACGCCAGAGCTGCAGAGGGCGGGACGGGGGGGGGGGGGGGCGGGGGTGTAGATGGTCAGGGATGGCAAACAGTGTAACATCGTGTCGCCAGTACATGACAGTCAACGACTATACGCTCTAATTTCCCATATGCCACGCTTGACAGCAGACGGCTGGAAGATGCCGTTTTAGTGTCCCAGATCGCTGTGGCAGCCTCGCTGCAGGACGATGGACGACAGTCAATAGACGCCCAGCAGCTGTCACAGCTGCTGGGTAAGCCGGTCACGTCTCTCACCAGTGACGAAGCGGTTCTCCGCTGCTGACTCGATGGACACCACGGTGCCTCGGAGCGCCTCACAGGACCGAGCCGCGTTCGTCAGGGTGCGTTCTTCCTCCAACAGCCGGTAGCAGTGCCCGGCGAACACCGTGGAGTCGGGACCACACGACACTGCCGGGCGACGGAGGTGAAGTCAGTCGGCAGGTGCCGCCACAGCGCAGTCACGGTGGCTGATCGGCCTGTACACTTATGGCTGATGGGCGAAGAGAGTAGTTATGTAATATGTATGCAATGTCAGTGCAAGTGGCGTTCAGCTGGACTGCAGAGCTCTACTCACTCTGACAATGTTCGCAGATGGCCGGAATCTGCTCCTCCGCTGCTGCTGGTCTGCTCAGCACCTGGCCTTCCGCAGTCAGCTGAGGAAGGGCAGACCACAGCACCGTCACAGACCAACACAGCGGCGTCACAGACCAACACAGCGCCGTCACAGACCAACAGGCCACAGCACCGTCACAGACCAGCAGGCCAACAGACTATCAGACCACAGCGCCGTCACAGACCAACACCACAGCGCCGTCACATACCAACAGACCACAGCGCCGTCACAGACCAACACCACAGCGCCGTCACAGACCAACAGGCCACAACGGCGTCACAGATCAACAGGCCACAGCGCCGTCACAGACCAACAGGCCACAGCGCCGTCACAGACCAACACCACAGCGTCGCAACAGACCAACAGACCAACAGACCACATCGACGTCACAGACCAACACAGCGCCGTCATAGACCAACAGGCCACAGCGCCGTCACAGACCAACAGACCACAGCGCCGTCACAGACCAACAGACCGCAGCGCCGTCACAGACCAACAGACCACAGCGCCGTCACAGATCAACACAGCGCCGTCACAGACCAACAGACCACAGCACCGTCACAGACCAACAGGCCACAGCGCCGTCACAGACCAACAGGCCACAGCGCCGTCACAGACCAACACCACAGCGTCGCAACAGACCAACAGACCAACAGACCACAGCGACGTCACAGACCAACACAGCGCCGTCACAGACCAACAGGCCACAGCGCCGTCACAGACCAACAGACCACAGCGCCGTCACAGACCAACAGACCGCAGCGCCGTCACATACCAACCACAGCGCCGTCACAGATCAACACACCGCCGTCACAGACCAACAGACCACAGCACCGTCACAGACCAACATGCCACAGCGCCGTCACAGACCAACAGACCGCAGCGCCGTCACAGACCAACATGCCACAGCGCCGTCACAGACCAACAGACCACAGCGGCTTCACAGACCAACATGCCACAGCGCCGTCACAGACCAACAAACCGCAGCGCCGTCACATACCAACAGGCCACAGCGCCGTCACAGACCAACAGACCACAGCGCCGTCACAGACCAACATGCCACAGCGCCGTCACAGACCAACAGACCACAGCGCCGTCACAGACCAACATGCCACAGCGCCGTCACAGACCAACAGACCACAGCGCCGTCACAGACCAACATACCACAGCGCCGTCACAGACCAACAGACCACAGCGGCGTCACGGACCAACAGACCACAGCGCCGTCACAGACCAACATGCCACAGCGCCGTCACAGACCAACAGACCACAGTGCCGTCACAGACCAACAGACCACAGCGCCGTCACAGACCAACATGCCACAGCGCCGTCACAGACCAACATGCCACAGCGCCGTCACAGACCAACAGACCACAGCGCCGTCACAGACCAACAGACCACAGCGCCGTCACAGACCAACATGCCACAGCGGCGTCACAGACCAACAGACCACAGCGGCGTCACAGACCAACATGCCACAGCGCCGTCACAGACCAACAGACCGCAGCGCCGTCACAGACGAACAGACCGCAGCGCCGTCACAGACGAACAGACCACAGCGCCGTCACAGACCAACAGACCACAGCGCCGTCACAGACCAACAGACCACAGCGCCGTCACAGACCAACAGACCACAGCGCCGTCACAGACCAACAGACCACAGCGGCGTCACAGACCAACATGCCACAGCGCCGTCACAGACCAACAGACCACAGCGCCGTCACAGACCAACAGACCACAGCGCCGTCACAGACCAACAGACCACAGCGGCGTCACGGTACGCCGCCAGCTGGCTCGACATCACCACAACAACGCACCACCCGTATCGTGATTAGATGTACAAATTACAGCATATTTTCAATTTAAAAACAATATCTAACAATGGGCGCAGACAGCATAAGAAGAAGAATTAAGTGCACAATGAATGAACAATAGCAATCGCAAGGTGAGGATCAGCACAGTTTTAGCCATCATCACCGTGCCAACGGCAAACGGTGCCCACTCACCACACTGTAGCCCGTCTGTACCGGTGCAGCGGCTCTGGCTCGAACTTTCTCCGGGCTGCGCGAAGAGCCAAGATGACGTTCGTCCCGCACCCACGCCTCGTGTACACCCTGAAGCTGCAGCGCTGTCACCCGAGAGGCACCGGCCGTCACAACTCAATACCAACTGCAGCTGTCGCAGCGAGGTGCTGAGGCGACAAGAGGTGTACCGCTGACCATAGATGACCCTATACCGCTGACCTAGGATGACCCTATACCACTGACCTAGGATGGCCCTGTACCCCTGATTTAGAATGACATTGTCCCCCTGACCTAGGATGACCTTGCTCCCCTGACCTAGGATGACCCTATACCCTGACCTAGAATGACCTTGCACCCCTGACCTAGGATGGCGCTGTACCACTGACCTAGGATGACCCTGTACCACTGACCTAGGATGATCCTGTACCACTGATCTAGAATGACCTTATACCACTGACCTAGAATGACATTGTTCTCTTGACCTAGGATGGCCCTGTACCCCTGACCTAGGATGACCCTGTACCACTGACCTAGGATGGCCCTGTATCCCTGACCTAGGATCATCATCATCATCATCATCATCATCATCATCATCATCATCATCATCATCATCATCATCATCATCATCATCATCATCATCATCATCATCATCATCATCATCATCATCATCACCATCATCATCATCATCATCATCATCATCATCATCATCATCATCATCATCATCATCATCATCATCATCATCATCATCATCATCATCATCATCAACATCATCATCCTCATCATCATCATCATCATCATCATCATCATCATCATCATCATCATCATCATCATCATCATCATCATCAACATCATCATCCTCATCATCATCATCATCATCATCATCATCATCATCATCATCATCATCATCATCATCATCATCATCATCATCATCATCATCATCATCATCATCATCATCATCATCATCATCATCATCACCATCATCATCACCATCATCATCACCACCATCACCACCACCATCACCACCACCACCACCACCACCACCACCACCACCACCACCACCACCACCACCACCACCACCACCACCACCACCACAATGTTTATTAAACAAATGGTAAGGCCCTGCACCACTGACCTAGGATGCCCCTGTACCACTGACCTAGGATCGATGCACTGGTGTCTTGCCGAACCGCTGCCAGGCGGCTGCTGTATTGGTTCTGGCAGAGCGCCTCAGCCCATCCCCGAGTCGCAGCCGGTGTCGGTTCGCTCACGCAGCGTTGGCCGCGGTTCGCCCATCCCGACGGACAGGCCGACGCAGATTGCACTGCCGTCGCGTCACCACCTGCCGACGCAAGTGGAACGGGGACAGCTCGCGGTGACGGGCCATTCTCAGGGACGCTGTCAGCTTGGGTCATGGCTGCTGATAGTGTCGTCCCGGGCGGAACACGTGCAATGTCCGGCCTTTAGGCATTCAGCATTGCAAAACAGGGTTTATACATTGTTTTTATAAAGTTGATACATTGTTTTTTAAATACATTGTTTTTATAACTCTCCATCTTGACAATTGATTAGGAATGTAGGCACTGCACGGTATTGTTGCCCGCCACTCACGCCCGTGCACCAATATGATGTTGATCGTTAGCCTGGTGGGTCCCCAGTCCTCAGTGTGATGTTGTCCACCAGTGCCGTGTTGTCCGTCAGTCTGGTGTTGTCTATCAGTCTGGTGTTGTCCGTCAGTTTGGTGTTGTTTGTCAGTTTGGTGCTGTCTTGCAGTCTGGTGTTGTCCGTCAGTCTGGTGTTGTCCATCAGTCTGGTGTTGTCCATCAGTCTGGTGTTGTCCGTCAGTCTGGTGTTTTCTGTCTGTCTGATGCTGTCTGTCAGTCTGGTGTTGTCCGTCAGTCTGGTGTTGTCTGTCAGTCTGGTGGTGTCCATCAGTGCCGTGTTGTCCGTCAGTCTGGTATTGTCTATCAGTCTGGTGTTGTCCGTCAGTTTGGTGTTGTCCGTCAGTAAGGTGTTGTCCGTCTGTCTCGTGTTGTCCGTCAGTCTGGTACCGTCCGTCATTCTGGTGTTGTCCGTCAGTCTGGTGTTGTCTGTCAGTCTGGTGTTGTCTGTCAGTGCGGTGTTGTCCGTCAGTCTGGTGGTGTCCATCAGTGCCGTGTTGTCCGTCAGTCTGGTATTGTCTATCAGTCTGGTGTTGTCCGTCAGTTTGGTGTTGTCCGTCAGTAAGGTGTTGTCCGTCTGTCTCGTGTTGTCCGTCAGTCTGGTACCGTCCGTCATTCTGGTGTTGTCCCTCAGTCTGGTGTTGTCCGTGAGTCTGATGTTATCCGTCAGTCTGATGTTGGTAAGATATCATTTGACTCACCTTTGTACATCGGTGGCATCATTCTGAGTGGCTCGACTGGCTCGGCGCTGCCCCTGTCCAGACTTTCCGGACGTTTGCACAGCACCGGAAGCAGCTCAGCACATCCGAACTCGCAGCTGTGGGATGTCCTCTGACCGTACTGTACAGACGTGTTGGGGTGTCACACACTGTACTGTACAGACGTGTTGGGGTGTCACACACCGTACTGTACAGACGTGTTGGGGTGTCACACACCGTACTGTACAGACGTGTTGGGGTGTCACACACCGTACTGTACAGACGTGTTGGGATGTCACCGTACTGTACAGACGTGTTGGGGTGTCACACACTGTACTGTACAGACGTGTTGGGGTGTCACACACTGTACTGTACAGTTGTGTTGGGATGTCACACACCGTATTGTACAGACGTGTTGGGATGTCACACACCATACTGTACAGACGTGTTGGGGTGTCACACACCGTACTGTACAGACGTGTTGGATTATCACACACCGTACTGTACAGACGTGTTGGGGTGTCACACACCGTACTGTACAGACGTGTTGGGCTGTCACACACCGTACTGTACAGACGTGTTGGGGTGTCACACACCGTACTGTACAGACGTGTTGGGGTGTCACACACCGTACTGTACAGACGTGTTGGGCTGTCACACACCGTACTGTACAGACGTGTTGGGGTGTCACACACCGTACTGTACAGACGTGTTGGGGTGTCACACACCGTACTGTACAGACGTGTTGGGGTGTCACACACCGTACTGTACAGACGTGTTGGGATGTCACACACCGTACTGTACAGACGTGTTGGGATGTCACACACTGTACTGTACAGACGTGTTGGGATGTCACACACCTTACTGTACAGACGTGTTGGAGTGTCACACACCGTACTGTACAGACGTGTTGGGGTGTCACACACCGTACTGTACAGACGTGTTGGGATGTCACACACCGTACTGTACAGACGTGTTGGGGTGTCACACACCGTACTGTACAGACGTGTTGGGATGTCACACACCTTACTGTACAGACGTGTTGGAGTGTCACACACCGTACTGTACAGACGTGTTGGGATGTCACACACCGTACTGTACAGACGTGTTGGAGTATCACACACCGTACTGTACAGACGTGTTGGGATGCCACACACCGTACTGTACAGACGTGTTGGGGTGTCACACACCGTACTGTACAGACGTGTTGGGGTGTCACACACCGTACTGTACAGACTTGTTGGGGTGTCACACACTGTACTGTACAGACGTGTTGGGATGTCACATACCGTACTGTACATACATGTTGGATTATCACACACCGTACTGTACAGACGTGTTGGGATGTCACACACCGTACTGTACAGACGTGTTGGGATGTCACACACCGTACTGTACAGACGTGTTGGGGGTGTCACACACCATACTGTACAGACGTGTTGGGGTGTCACACACCGTACTGTACAGACGTGTTGGGATGTCACACACCGTACTGTACAGACGTGTTGGGGTGTCACACACCGTACTGTACAGACGTGTTGGGGTGTCACACACCGTACTGTACAGACGTGTTGGGGTGTCACACACCGTACTGTACAGACGTGTTGGAGTATCACACACTGTACTGTACAGACGTGTTGGGATGTCACACACCGTACTGTACAGACGTGTTGGAGTATCACACACCGTACTGTACAGACGTGTTGGAGTATCACACACCGTACTGTACAGACGTGTTGGGGTGTCACACACCGTACTGTACAGACGTGTTGGAGTATCACACACTGTACTGTACAGACGTGCTGGGATGTCACACACTGTACTGTACAGACGTGTTGGAGTGTCACACACCGTACTGTACAGACGTGTTGGAGTATCACACACCGTACTGTACAGACGTGTTGGGATGTCACACACCGTACTGTACAGACGTGTTGGAGTGTCACACACTGTACTGTACAGACGTGTTGGGGTGTCACACACCGTACTGTACAGACGTGTTGGGGTGTCACACACCGTACTGTACAGACGTGTTGGGGTGTCACACACCGTACTGTACAGACGTGTTGGGATGTCACACACCGTACTGTACAGACGTGTTGGGGTGTCACACACCGTACTGTACAGACGTGTTGGATTATCACACACCGTACTGTACAGACGTGTTGGAGTATCACACACCGTACTGTACAGACGTGTTGGGATGTCACACACCGTACTGTACAGACGTGTTGAGATGTCACACACCGTACTGTACAGACGAGTTGGAGTGTCACACACCGTACTGTACAGACGTGTTGGAGTGTCACACACCGTACTGTACAGACGTGTTGGAGTGTCACACACCGTACTGTACAGACGTGTTGGGATGTCACACACCGTACTGTACAGACGTGTTGGGATGTCACACACCGTACTGTACAGACATGTTGGGGTGTCACACACCGTACTGTACAGACGTGTTGGGGAGTCACACACCGTACTGTACAGACGTGTTGGGGTGTCACACACCGTACTGTACAGACGTGTTGGAGTATCACACACCGTACTGTACAGACGTGTTGGATTATCACACACCGTACTGTACAGACGTGTTGGGGTGTCACACACCGTACTGTACAGACGTGTTGGGGTGTCACACACCGTACTGTACAGACGTGTTGGGATGTCACACACCGTACTGTACAGACGTGTTGGATCATCACACACCGTACTGTACAGACGTGTTGGGGTGTCACACACCGTACTGTACAGACGTGTTGGGATGTCACACACCGTACTGTACAGACGTGTTGGATTATCACACACCGTACTGTACAGACGTGTTGGGGTGTCACACACCGTACTGTACAGACGTGTTGGGGTGTCACACACCGTACTGTACAGACGTGTTGGGGTGTCACACACCGTACTGTACAGACGTGTTGGGGTGTCACACACCGTACTGTACAGACGTGTGGGGATGTCACACACCGTACTGTACAGACGTGTTGGGGTGTCACACACCGTACTGTACAGACGTGTTGGGGTGTCACACACCGTACTGTACAGACGTGTTGGAGTATCACACACCGTACTGTACAGACGTGTTGGGGTGTCACACACCGTACTGTACAGACGTGTTGGGGTGTCACACACCGTACTGTACAGACGTGTTGGGGTGTCACACACCGTACTGTACAGACGTGTTGGGATGTCACACACCGTACTGTACAGACGTGTTGGGGTGTCACACACCGTACTGTACAGACGTGTTGGGGTGTCACACACCGTACTGTACAGACGTGTTGGGGTGTCACACACCGTACTGTACAGACGTGTTGGGGTGTCACACACCGTACTGTACAGACGTGTTGGGGTGTCACACACCGTACTGTACAGACGTGTATTGACCACACGCTGTACTGTACAGACGTGTTGGGGTGTCACACACCGTACTGTACAGACGTGTTCGGTGTCACACACCGTACTGTACAGACGTGTTGGAGTGTCACACACCGTACTGTACAGACGTGTTGGGGTGTCACACACCGTACTGTACAGACGTGTTGGGGTGTCACACACCGTACTGTACAGACGTGTTGGGATGTCACACACCGTACTGTACAGACGTGTTGGGGTGCCACACACTGTACTGTACAGACGTGTTGGGATGTCACACACCGTACTGTACAGACGTGTTGGGATGTCACACACCGTACTGTACAGACGTGTTGGGATGTCACACACCGTACTGTACAGACGTGTTGGGGTGTCACACACCGTACTGTACAGACGTGTTGGAGTGTCACACACCGTACTGTACAGACGTGTTGGAGTATCACACACCGTACTGTACAGACGTGTTGGAGTGTCACACACCGTACTGTACAGACGTGTTGGGGTATCACACACCGTACTGTACAGACGTGTTGGGGTGTCACACACTGTACTGTACAGACGTGTTGGAGTATCACACACCGTACTGTACAGACGTGTTGGGATGTCACACACCGTACTGTACAGACGTGTTGGGGTATCACACACCGTACTGTACAGACGTGTTGGGGTGTCACACACCATACTGTACAGACGTGTTGGGGTATCACACACCGTACTGTACAGACGTGTTGGGGTGTCACACACCGTACTGTACAGACGTGTTGGGGTATCACACACCGTACTGTACAGACGTGTTGGGGTGTCACACACTGTACTGTACAGACGTGTTGGGATGTCACACACTGTACTGTACAGACGTGTTGGGGTATCACACACCGTACTGTACAGACGTGTTGGGATGTCACACACTGTACTGTACAGACGTGTTGGGGTATCACACACCGTACTGTACAGACGTGTTGGGGTGTCACACACTGTACTGTACAGACGTGTTGGGATGTCACACACTGTACTGTACAGACGTGTTGGGGTGTCACACACCGTACTGTACAGACGTGTTGGGGTGTCACACACCGTACTGTTCAGACGTGTTGGAGTGTCACACACCGTACTGTACAGACGTGTTGGGGTGTCACACACTGTACTGTACAGACGTGTTGGGGTGCCACACACCGTACTGTACAGACGTGTTGGGGTGTCACACACCGTACTGTACAGACGTGTTGGGGTGTCACACACTGTACTGTACAGACGTGTTGGGGTGCCACACACCGTACTGTACAGACGTGTTGGGGTGTCACACACCGTACTGTACAGACGTGTTGGGGTGTCACACACTGTACTGTACAGACGTGCTGGGGTGCCACACACCGTACTGTACAGACGTGTTGGGGTGTCACACACCGTACTGTACAGACGTGTTGGGGTGTCACACACCGTACTGTACAGACGTGCTGGGGTGTCACACACCGTACTGTACAGACGTGTTGGGGTATCACACACCGTACTGTACAGACGTGTTGGGGTGTCACACACCATACTGTACAGACGTGTTGGGATGTCACACACCGTACTGTACAGACGTGTTGGATTATCACACACCGTACTGTACAGACGTGTTGGGATGTCACACACCGTACTGTACAGACGTGTTGGATTATCACACACCGTACTGTACAGACGTGTTGGGATGTCACACACCGTACTGTACAGACGTGTTGGGGTGTCACACACCGTACTGTACAGACGTGTTGGGGTGTCACACACTGTACTGTACAGACGTGTTGGGGTGCCACACACCGTACTGTACAGACGTGTTGGGGTGTCACACACCGTACTGTACAGACGTGTTGGGGTGTCACACACTGTACTGTACAGACGTGCTGGGGTGCCACACACCGTACTGTACAGACGTGTTGGGGTGTCACACACCGTACTGTACAGACGTGTTGGGGTGTCACACACCGTACTGTACAGACGTGTTGGGGTGTCACACACCGTACTGTACAGACGTGTTGGGATGTCACACACCGTACTGTACAGACGTGTTGGGGTGTCACACACCGTACTGTACAGACGTGTTGGATTATCACACACCGTACTGTACAGACGTGTTGGAGTATCACACACCGTACTGTACAGACGTGTTGGAGTATCACACACCGTACTGTACAGACGTGTTGGATTATCACACACCATACTGTACAGACGTGTGGGGATGTCACACACCGTACTGTACAGACGTGTTGGAGTATCACACACCGTACTGTACAGACGTGTTGGGGTGTCACACACCGTACTGTACAGACGTGTTGGTGTGTCACACACCGTACTGTACAGACGTGTTGGGATGTCACACACCGTACTGTACAGACGTGTTGGGGTGTCACACACCGTACTGTACAGACGTGTTGGGATGTCACACACCGTACTGTACAGACGTGTTGGAGTATCACACACCGTACTGTACAGACGTGTTGGGATGTCACACACCGTACTGTACAGACGTGTTGGGGTGCCACACACCGTACTGTACAGACGTGTTGGGATGTCACACACCGTACTGTACAGACGTGTTGGGATGTCACACACCGTACTGTACAGACGTGTTGGAGTGCCACACACCGTACTGTACAGACGTGTTGGGGTGTCACACACCGTACTGTACAGACGTGTTGGGGTGTCACACACCGTACTGTACAGACGTGTTGGGGTGTCACACACCGTACTGTACAGACGTGTTGGGGTGTCACACACCGTACTGTACAGACGTGTTGGAGTGTCACATACCGTACTGTACAGACGTGTTGGGATGTCACACACCGTACTGTACAGACGTGTTGGGGTGTCACCGTACTGTACAGACGTGTTGGGGTGTCACACACTGTACAGTACAGACGTGTTGGGGTGTCACACACCGTACTGTACAGACGTGTTGGGGTGTCACACACCGTACTGTACAGACGTGTGGGGATGTCACACACCGTACTGTACAGACGTGTTGGGGTGTCACACACCGTACTGTACAGACGTGCTGGGGTGTCACACACCGTACTGTACAGACGTGTTGGGGTGTCACACACCGTACTGTACAGACGTGTTGGGGTGTCACACACCGTACTGTACAGACGTGTTGGGGTGTCACACACCGTACTGTACAGACGTGCTGGGGTGTCACACACCGTACTGTACAGACGTGTTGGGGTGTCACACACCGTACTGTACAGACGTGCTGGGGTGTCACACACCGTACTGTACAGACGTGTTGGGGTGTCACACACCGTACTGTACAGACGTGCTGGGGTATCACACACCGTACTGTACAGACGTGTTGGAGTGTCACACACCGTACTGTACAGACGTGTTGGGGTGTCACACACCGTACTGTACAGACGTGTTGGGGTGTCACACACCGTACTGTACAGACGTGTTGGAGTGTCACACACTGTACAGTACAGACGTGTTGGGGTGTCACACACCGTACTGTACAGACGTGTGGGGATGTCACACACCGTACTGTACAGACGTGTTGGGGTGTCACACACCGTACTGTACAGACGTGTTGGGATGTCACACACCGTACTGTACAGACGTATTGGGGTTTCACACACCGTACTGTACAGACGTGTTGGGATGTCACACACCGTACTGTACAGACGTATTGGGGTGTCACACACCGTACTGTACAGACGTGTTGGAGTGTCACACACCGTACTGTACAGACGTGTTGGAGTGTCACACACCGTACTGTACAGACGTGCTGGGGTGTCACACACCGTACTGTACAGACGTGTTGGGGTATCACACACCGTACTGTACAGACGTGTTGGAGTATCACACACCGTACTGTACAGACGTGTTGGGGTGTCACACACCGTACTGTACAGACGTGTTGGAGTATCACACACTGTACTGTACAGACGTGTTGGGATGTCACACACCGTACTGTACAGACGTGTTGGAGTGTCACACACCGTACTGTACAGACGTGTTGGAGTATCACACACTGTACTGTACAGACGTGTTGGGATGTCACACACCGTACTGTACAGACGTGTTGGAGTGTCACACACCGTACTGTACAGACGTGTTGGGGTGTCACACACCGTACTGTACAGACGTGTTGGAGTGTCACACACCGTACTGTACAGACGTGTTGGGGTATCACACACCGTACTGTACAGACGTGTTGGGGTATCACACACCGTACTGTACAGACGTGTTGGGGTATCACACACCGTACTGTACAGACGTGTTGGAGTGTCACACACCGTACTGTACAGACGTGTTGGAGTATCACACACTGTACTGTACAGACGTGTTGGGATGTCACACACCGTACTGTACAGACGTGTTGGTGTGTCACACACCGTACTGTACAGACGTGTTGGGGTATCACACCGTACTGTACAGACGTGTTGGGGTATCACACACCGTACTGTACAGACGTGTTGGGGTGTCACACACCGTACTGTACAGACGTGTTGGGATGTCACACACCGTACTGTACAGACGTGTTTGGGTGTCACACAGCGTACTGTACAGACGTGTTGGAGTGTCACACACCGTACTGTACAGACGTGTTGGAGTATCACACACCGTATTGTACAGACGTGTTGGAGTGTCACACACCGTACTGTACAGACGTGTTGGGATGTCACACACCGTACTGTACAGACGTGTTGGGGTGTCACACACCGTACTGTACAGACGTGTTGGGGTGTCACACACCGTACTGTACAGACGTGTTGGGGTATCACACACCGTACTGTACAGACGTGTTGGGGTATCACACACCGTACTGTACAGACGTGTTGGAGTATCACACACCGTATTGTACAG
Source organism: Chirona hameri (assembly GCA_036785665.1). Taxonomy (NCBI): domain Eukaryota; kingdom Metazoa; phylum Arthropoda; class Thecostraca; order Balanomorpha; family Balanidae; genus Chirona; species Chirona hameri. The sequence continues at coordinate 11,316 of JAXIVJ010006648.1, read as the reverse complement.
ACGTGTTGGAGTGTCACACACCGTACTGTACAGACGTGTTGGGATGTCACACACCGTACTGTACAGACGTGTTGGGGTGTCACACACCGTACTGTACAGACGTGTTGGGGTGTCACACACCGTACTCTACAGACGTGTTGGAGTATCACACACCGTACTGTACAGACGTGTTGGGGTGCCACACACCGTACTGTACAGACGTGTTGGGGTGTCACACACCGTACTGTACAGACGTGTTGGAGTGTCACACACCGTACTGTACAGACGTGTTGGGGTGCCACACACCGTACTGTACAGACGTGTTGGGGTGTCACACACCGTACTGTACAGACGTGTTGGAGTGTCACACACCGTACTGTACAGACGTGTTGGGGTGTCACACACCGTACTGTACAGACGTGTTGGAGTGTCACACACCGTACTGTACAGACGTGTTGGGGTGTCACACACCGTACTGTACAGACGTGTTGGAGTGTCACACACCGTACTGTACAGACGTGTTGGGGTGTCACACACCGTACTGTACAGACGTGTGGGGATGTCACACACTGTACTGTACAGACGTGTTGGGGTGTCACACACCGTACTGTACAGACGTGTTGGGGTGTCACACACCGTACTGTACAGACGTGTTGGGATGTCACACACCGTACTGTACAGACGTGTTGGAGTATCACACACCGTACTGTACAGACGTGTTGGGATGTCACACACCGTACTGTACAGACGTGTTGGATTATCACACACCGTACTGTACAGACGTGTTGGATTATCACACACCGTACTGTACAGACGTGTTGGAGTGTCACACACTGTACTGTACAGACGTGTATTGACCACACACTGTACTGTACAGACGTGTTGGGATGTCACACACCGTACTGTACAGACGTGTTGGGGTGTCACACACCGTACTGTACAGACGTGTTGGAGTGTCACACACCGTACTGTACAGACGTGTTGGAGTATCACACACCGTACTGTACAGACGTGTTGGAGTGTCACACACCGTACTGTACAGACGTGTTGGGGTATCACACACCGTACTGTACAGACGTGTTGGGGTGTCACACACTGTACTGTACAGACGTGTTGGAGTATCACACACCGTACTGTACAGACGTGTTGGGATGTCACACACCGTACTGTACAGACGTGTTGGGGTATCACACACCGTACTGTACAGACGTGTTGGGGTGTCACACACCATACTGTACAGACGTGTTGGGGTATCACACACCGTACTGTACAGACGTGTTGGGGTGTCACACACCGTACTGTACAGACGTGTTGGGGTATCACACACCGTACTGTACAGACGTGTTGGGGTGTCACACACTGTACTGTACAGACGTGTTGGGATGTCACACACTGTACTGTACAGACGTGTTGGGGTATCACACACCGTACTGTACAGACGTGTTGGGATGTCACACACTGTACTGTACAGACGTGTTGGGGTATCACACACCGTACTGTACAGACGTGTTGGGGTGTCACACACTGTACTGTACAGACGTGTTGGGATGTCACACACTGTACTGTACAGACGTGTTGGGGTGTCACACACCGTACTGTACAGACGTGTTGGGGTGTCACACACCGTACTGTTCAGACGTGTTGGAGTGTCACACACCGTACTGTACAGACGTGTTGGGGTGTCACACACTGTACTGTACAGACGTGTTGGGGTGCCACACACCGTACTGTACAGACGTGTTGGGGTGTCACACACCGTACTGTACAGACGTGTTGGGGTGTCACACACTGTACTGTACAGACGTGTTGGGGTGCCACACACCGTACTGTACAGACGTGTTGGGGTGTCACACACCGTACTGTACAGACGTGTTGGGGTGTCACACACTGTACTGTACAGACGTGCTGGGGTGCCACACACCGTACTGTACAGACGTGTTGGGGTGTCACACACCGTACTGTACAGACGTGTTGGGGTGTCACACACCGTACTGTACAGACGTGCTGGGGTGTCACACACCGTACTGTACAGACGTGTTGGGGTATCACACACCGTACTGTACAGACGTGTTGGGGTGTCACACACCATACTGTACAGACGTGTTGGGATGTCACACACCGTACTGTACAGACGTGTTGGATTATCACACACCGTACTGTACAGACGTGTTGGGATGTCACACACCGTACTGTACAGACGTGTTGGATTATCACACACCGTACTGTACAGACGTGTTGGGATGTCACACACCGTACTGTACAGACGTGTTGGGGTGTCACACACCGTACTGTACAGACGTGTTGGGGTGTCACACACTGTACTGTACAGACGTGTTGGGGTGCCACACACCGTACTGTACAGACGTGTTGGGGTGTCACACACCGTACTGTACAGACGTGTTGGGGTGTCACACACTGTACTGTACAGACGTGCTGGGGTGCCACACACCGTACTGTACAGACGTGTTGGGGTGTCACACACCGTACTGTACAGACGTGTTGGGGTGTCACACACCGTACTGTACAGACGTGTTGGGGTGTCACACACCGTACTGTACAGACGTGTTGGGATGTCACACACCGTACTGTACAGACGTGTTGGGGTGTCACACACCGTACTGTACAGACGTGTTGGATTATCACACACCGTACTGTACAGACGTGTTGGAGTATCACACACCGTACTGTACAGACGTGTTGGAGTATCACACACCGTACTGTACAGACGTGTTGGATTATCACACACCATACTGTACAGACGTGTGGGGATGTCACACACCGTACTGTACAGACGTGTTGGAGTATCACACACCGTACTGTACAGACGTGTTGGGGTGTCACACACCGTACTGTACAGACGTGTTGGTGTGTCACACACCGTACTGTACAGACGTGTTGGGATGTCACACACCGTACTGTACAGACGTGTTGGGGTGTCACACACCGTACTGTACAGACGTGTTGGGATGTCACACACCGTACTGTACAGACGTGTTGGAGTATCACACACCGTACTGTACAGACGTGTTGGGATGTCACACACCGTACTGTACAGACGTGTTGGGGTGCCACACACCGTACTGTACAGACGTGTTGGGATGTCACACACCGTACTGTACAGACGTGTTGGGATGTCACACACCGTACTGTACAGACGTGTTGGAGTGCCACACACCGTACTGTACAGACGTGTTGGGGTGTCACACACCGTACTGTACAGACGTGTTGGGGTGTCACACACCGTACTGTACAGACGTGTTGGGGTGTCACACACCGTACTGTACAGACGTGTTGGGGTGTCACACACCGTACTGTACAGACGTGTTGGAGTGTCACATACCGTACTGTACAGACGTGTTGGGATGTCACACACCGTACTGTACAGACGTGTTGGGGTGTCACCGTACTGTACAGACGTGTTGGGGTGTCACACACTGTACAGTACAGACGTGTTGGGGTGTCACACACCGTACTGTACAGACGTGTTGGGGTGTCACACACCGTACTGTACAGACGTGTGGGGATGTCACACACCGTACTGTACAGACGTGTTGGGGTGTCACACACCGTACTGTACAGACGTGCTGGGGTGTCACACACCGTACTGTACAGACGTGTTGGGGTGTCACACACCGTACTGTACAGACGTGTTGGGGTGTCACACACCGTACTGTACAGACGTGTTGGGGTGTCACACACCGTACTGTACAGACGTGCTGGGGTGTCACACACCGTACTGTACAGACGTGTTGGGGTGTCACACACCGTACTGTACAGACGTGCTGGGGTGTCACACACCGTACTGTACAGACGTGTTGGGGTGTCACACACCGTACTGTACAGACGTGCTGGGGTGTCACACACCGTACTGTACAGACGTGTTGGAGTGTCACACACCGTACTGTACAGACGTGTTGGGGTGTCACACACCGTACTGTACAGACGTGTTGGGGTGTCACACACCGTACTGTACAGACGTGTTGGAGTGTCACACACTGTACAGTACAGACGTGTTGGGGTGTCACACACCGTACTGTACAGACGTGTGGGGATGTCACACACCGCACTGTACAGACGTGTTGGGGTGTCACACACCGTACTGTACAGACGTGTTGGGATGTCACACACCGTACTGTACAGACGTATTGGGGTTTCACACACCGTACTGTACAGACGTGTTGGGATGTCACACACCGTACTGTACAGACGTATTGGGGTGTCACACACCGTACTGTACAGACGTGTTGGAGTGTCACACACCGTACTGTACAGACGTGTTGGAGTGTCACACACCGTACTGTACAGACGTGCTGGGGTGTCACACACCGTACTGTACAGACGTGTTGGGGTATCACACACCGTACTGTACAGACGTGTTGGAGTATCACACACCGTACTGTACAGACGTGTTGGGGTGTCACACACCGTACTGTACAGACGTGTTGGAGTATCACACACTGTACTGTACAGACGTGTTGGGATGTCACACACCGTACTGTACAGACGTGTTGGAGTGTCACACACCGTACTGTACAGACGTGTTGGAGTATCACACACTGTACTGTACAGACGTGTTGGGATGTCACACACCGTACTGTACAGACGTGTTGGAGTGTCACACACCGTACTGTACAGACGTGTTGGGGTGTCACACACCGTACTGTACAGACGTGTTGGAGTGTCACACACCGTACTGTACAGACGTGTTGGGGTATCACACACCGTACTGTACAGACGTGTTGGGGTATCACACACCGTACTGTACAGACGTGTTGGGGTATCACACACCGTACTGTACAGACGTGTTGGAGTGTCACACACCGTACTGTACAGACGTGTTGGAGTATCACACACTGTACTGTACAGACGTGTTGGGATGTCACACACCGTACTGTACAGACGTGTTGGTGTGTCACACACCGTACTGTACAGACGTGTTGGGGTATCACACCGTACTGTACAGACGTGTTGGGGTATCACACACCGTACTGTACAGACGTGTTGGGGTGTCACACACCGTACTGTACAGACGTGTTGGGATGTCACACACCGTACTGTACAGACGTGTTTGGGTGTCACACAGCGTACTGTACAGACGTGTTGGAGTGTCACACACCGTACTGTACAGACGTGTTGGAGTATCACACACCGTATTGTACAGACGTGTTGGAGTGTCACACACCGTACTGTACAGACGTGTTGGGATGTCACACACCGTACTGTACAGACGTGTTGGGGTGTCACACACCGTACTGTACAGACGTGTTGGGGTGTCACACACCGTACTGTACAGACGTGTTGGGGTATCACACACCGTACTGTACAGACGTGTTGGGGTATCACACACCGTACTGTACAGACGTGTTGGAGTATCACACACCGTATTGTACAGACGTGTTGGAGTGTCACACACCGTACTGTACAGACGTGTTGGGATGTCACACACCGTACTGTACAGACGTGTTGGGGTGTCACACACCGTACTGTACAGACGTGTTGGGGTGTCACACACCGTACTCTACAGACGTGTTGGAGTATCACACACCGTACTGTACAGACGTGTTGGGGTGCCACACACCGTACTGTACAGACGTGTTGGGGTGTCACACACCGTACTGTACAGACGTGTTGGAGTGTCACACACCGTACTGTACAGACGTGTTGGGGTGCCACACACCGTACTGTACAGACGTGTTGGGGTGTCACACACCGTACTGTACAGACGTGTTGGAGTGTCACACACCGTACTGTACAGACGTGTTGGGGTGTCACACACCGTACTGTACAGACGTGTTGGAGTGTCACACACCGTACTGTACAGACGTGTTGGGGTGTCACACACCGTACTGTACAGACGTGTTGGAGTGTCACACACCGTACTGTACAGACGTGTTGGGGTGTCACACACCGTACTGTACAGACGTGTGGGGATGTCACACACTGTACTGTACAGACGTGTTGGGGTGTCACACACCGTACTGTACAGACGTGTTGGGGTGTCACACACCGTACTGTACAGACGTGTTGGGATGTCACACACCGTACTGTACAGACGTGTTGGAGTATCACACACCGTACTGTACAGACGTGTTGGGATGTCACACACCGTACTGTACAGACGTGTTGGATTATCACACACCGTACTGTACAGACGTGTTGGATTATCACACACCGTACTGTACAGACGTGTTGGAGTGTCACACACTGTACTGTACAGACGTGTATTGACCACACACTGTACTGTACAGACGTGTTGGAGTGTCACACACCGTACTGTACAGACGTGTTGGAGTATCACACACCGTACTGTACAGACGTGTTGGAGTATCACACACCGTACTGTACAGACGTGTTGGAGTGTCACACACCGTACTGTACAGACGTGTTGGAGTATCACACACCGTACTGTACAGACGTGTTGGAGTGTCACACACCGTACTGTACAGACGTGTTGGAGTATCACACACCGTACTGTACAGACGTGTTGGGATGTCACACACCGTACTGTACAGACGTGTTGGAGTATCACACACCGTACTGTACAGACGTGTTGGAGTGTCACACACCGTACTGTACAGACGTGTTGGGGTGTCACACACCGTACTGTACAGACGTGTTGGAGTGTCACACACCGTACTGTACAGACGTGTTGGATTATCACACACCGTACTGTACAGACGTGTTGGGGTGTCACACACCGTACTGTACATACATGTTGGGGTGTCACACACCGTACTGTGCAGACGTGCTGGGGTGTCACACACCGTACTGTACAGACGTGTTGGAGTGTCACACACCGTACTGTACATACATGTTGGGGTGTCACACACCGTTCTGACCGGTGGCGGTGGGTCGTGGCGGCAACCACCAGCTTAGGGAAGACAGAGTTGCGCATCGGCGCGCTGCTGCTAAACCCGACAACGATATTTCGAAAAGTTAACATCGCATTTTACAGCATATTTTTTTTTAGTACAAATTCCAATCACTTCGATCGAGTATAAGTTGTGACTAAATCAGCTTCTGAAAACCATGGCTACAGTCATACAGCTCATACGTAAATCGTTGGAGCAGGCATCTTCGTAAGAAGTCCAATCTAACCATCAATTAAATTATTTATCTCTCTTGAAGTAGATCTGAAATGCACCGTGATTTCGGTTGTGTTCTGTTCTGTTTCGTGTTCTGTATTGAATGTGTCCCCTCCGCCCTTTAGCTGACTGAACACCTCGCGTCCGCACGGTAATAACCTTGAATAGGTCACTGCCTGTCCAGTAAACAGCTCTGAGGTATGGCATGGCATGCTGTTGAGACATGCACATACACTGTACAGTGTCACGATACATTTACCGCGTCCCTGTGTGGCCGACCGCACGTTTGAACTGATGAAGAGCAAGTGTCTGCTGACCTGCAGTGTGTTCCAGCTACATGAGTCCACTGTAATTTGACCACGGCAAAATCAACTCCAATATTCAGTTTGGTCTCGGCGCCGAAATGATCTGCAGAGACGGGAACGAGAAAACCCTCAAAGACATTGACGACAAGTTAACGCCATACTGTGATCAATCGGGATGGCAATGCACATTTTGACATACACGTTTGTATTCAAGTTTATATACGGCGACAATTTTCAATTTCAATTAAAGAATGAATTCAAAAATGAATTTCTGAAGTGAAGTGAAACAATGTGAAGAAATGAATTCAATTAATGACGCATCCACAAGGTTCTGTAACTATCTTTTGTAAATATATGAAGACAAATATAGCGCAAAATATGATAATAAACAGTTAAACCATATAACGCCAAGCATTGTGTAATTGCATCTGGGTGTCACCGTTATGGTGCACCTGCCCCCCATCCGAGCCCCCCTCACGTGGCTATATACACCAGTATACAGTCTGTGTCCTCCCTGGTAGGCCCCCGGTGGTTTCACCTGTGATGGCATTAGTCAGCTGCCAATCGTGCAGCCTGAGGTGGGCGGCCACTGCGCGCTGATCAGTTTCGTAGCATGCCGTGTCGGACTCCCACCACGGCCCCGGCTGGCTGGCGACGAGATAACAGTATCCGGCCCACTGCAGCGCACCACTCGGACAGGGCGGAGGGACGGTCGTGGAGGCGGCCGCCATCTTACAGACGCCGTGCAGCTGCCGGGAGACGCTGTCGTAGTTCCACCGTGTACAGCTCTGCTGCTGTGGAACGTCCATGTACCGAGGACGGAGGAACGGTGTCAGACCGTCAACATATCCAGCCATTGTGTCAGACCGTCAACATATCTCTAGCCATTGTGTCAGACCGTCAACATAACTAGCCATTATGTCAAACCGTCAACATATCCAGCCATTGTGTCAGACCGTCAACATATCCAGCCATTGTGTCAGACCGTCAACATAACTAGCCATTGTGTCAGACCGTCAACATATCCAGCCATTGTGTCAGACCGTCAACATATCCAGCCATTGTGTCAGACCGTCAACATAACTAGCTATTGCGTCAGACCGTCAACATATCATTGTGTCAGACCGTCAACATAACTAGCCATTGTGTCAGACTGTCAACATATCTAGCCATTGTGCCAGACCGTCAACATAACTAGCCATTGTGTCAGACCGTCAACATATCTAGCCATTGTGTCAGACCGTCAACATATCCAGCCATTGTGTCAGACCGTCAACATAACTAGCCATTGTGTCAGACCGTCAACATATCCAACCATTGTGTCAGACTGTCAACATATCTAGCCATTGTGTCAGAGCGTCAACATATCCAGCCATTGTGTCAGACTGTCAACATATCTAGCCATTGTGTCATACCGTCAACATAACTAGCCATTGTGTCAGACTGTCAACATATCTAGCCATTGTGTCAGACCGTCAACATAACTAGCCATTGTGTCAGACCGTCAACATATCTAGCCATTGTGTCAGAACATCAACATATCCAGCCATTGTGTCAGACCGTCAACATAACTAGCCATTGTGTCAGACTGTCAACATATCCATCCATTGTGTCAGACCGTCAACATATCCATCCATTGTGTCAGACCGTCAACATATCCAGCCATTGTGTCAGACCGTCAACATATCCAGCCATTGTATCAGACCGTCAACATAACTAGCCATTGTGTCAGACCGTCAACATTGGACTCCATTGTGTCAGACCGTCAACATATCCAGCCATTGTGTCAGACCGTCAACATATCCAGACATTGTGTCAGACCGTCAACATATCCAGCCATTGTGTCAGACTGCCATTGTGTCAGACCGTCAACATATCCAGCCATTGTGTCAGACCGTCAACATATCCAGCCATTGTGTCAGACCGTCAACATAACTAGCCATTGTGTCAGACAGTCAACATATCTAGCCATTGTGTCATACTGTCAACATATCTAGCCATTGTGTCAGACTGTCAACATATCTAGCCATTGTGTCAGACCGTCAACATATCTCTAGCCATTGTGTCAGACCGTCAACATAACTAGCCATTGTGTCAGACCGTCAACATATCCAGCCATTGTGTCAGACCGTCAACATATCCAGCCATTGTGTCAGACCGTCACCATATCTAGCCATTGTGTCAGACCGTCAACATAACTAGCAATTGTGTCAGACTGTCAACATATCCAGCCATTGTGTCAGACTGTCAACATATCCAGCCATTGTGTCAGACCGTCAACATATCCAGCCATTGTATCAGACCGTCAACACATCCAGCCATTGTGTCAGACCGTCAACATATCCAGCCATTGTGTCAGACCGTCAACATAACTAGACATTGTGTCAGACCGTCAACATATCCAACCATTGTGTCAGATCGTCAAGATATCCAGCCATTGTGTCAGACCGTCAACATAACTAGCCATTGTGTCAGACCGTCAACATATCTAGCCATTGTGTCAGACCGTCAACATATCCAGCCATTATGTCAGACCGTCAACATATCCAGCCATTGTGTCAGACCGTCAACATAACTAGCCATTGTGTCAGACCGTCAACATATCTAGCCATTGTGTCAGACCGTCAACATATCCAGCCATTATGTCAGACCGTCAACATATCCAGCCATTGTGTCAGACTGTCAACATATATAGGCATTGTGTCAGACCGTGAATATAACTAGTCATTGTGTCAGACCGTCAACATATCCAGCCATTGTGTCAGACTGCCATTGTGTCAGACCGTCAACATATCTAGCCATTGTGTCAGACCGTCAACATATCTAGCCATTGTGTCAGACCGTCAACATATCTAGCATTGTGTCAGACCGTCAACATATCATTGTGTCAGACCGTCAACATATCATTGTCAGACCGTCAACATATGCCTGCACATTCAATACAGAACATGAAACAGAACAGAACACAACAAAAATCACAGCACATTTCAGCTCTACTTCAAGAGAGAGCAGATAATTTAATTGATGGTTAGATTGGACTTCTTACGAAGATGCCTGCTCCAACGAAGGATCTCTTCAGCATTGGGTTTCCGCGCGGTAGGAATTTCGCGTATGAATAGCGGGTGCCGTCCTCCCATGTGTATTTATTTGGGCCGGTCAGACTCAGACCGAGCCAGACGTATTTCCCTCCAGCCACACCTGACGACAAAACGGGACAAAACAATGCATCAAATTACATCATAAAGTTCTGCAAGGGTGCTAGCAACATTAACACATAGATATTCTTTGCCGATTAGGCCAATCAGAGCAAGCAACCCCAACTCACAAAAATGCTATCGAACTCTCGTTTTGAAATCGAATGATCGTTGTCGTTGTGCCTGCACTGCTCATGCCGATGTGCAAATCCAACAATCCAGGACGCGGGAACACTTCAGAAGGCCGGGCCCTGTGGCACCGTATGCAGGTACAGTTGCCGGCAAATATATCGCTGCCCCCTGGCTTCAATGTAAGGAGAGGTGGGCTGCCATTTCTGACCATCACATTCTGGCCATGTAGGCTGTGGCCTGTGCAGCATCACACCTCGGGTCGCCGGCTCGAGCGTGCTAACCACCGCCGCGACACGCCGCGTTATGTTTATTTAGCGTAGGGTTATTTATGAAGTGGGCCCGAACCTCTGGCGTACATATGTATGGCGCAGGCCCGACCACCGGGAGGGTCACCGGGCCGCTGGGAGGGAGGGAGGGAGGGAGGGAGCGAGAAAGCGATGAGTCGGTGTGTGTGTGTGTGTGTGTGTGTGTGTGTGTGTGTGTGTGTGTGTGTGTGTGTGTGTGTGTGTGTGTGTGTGTGTGTGTGTGTGTGTGTGTGTGTGTGTGTGTGTGTGTGTGTGTGTGTGTGTGTGTGAGAGAGAGGCGGTCCCAGAATAAAGGCAGCACCGCAGCACATAGTTT
>JAXIVJ010006647.1:60000-65613 GCA_036785665.1 Chirona hameri | reverse complement strand
AAAACGACTGGTACCACGCTCCTGTGGTGTGTTGGGACAGTTGCGGATGACACCTGTCCGCTCATTAGATGCTGTCCTCGTGCAGGGTGGTTACACCTGTCGATAGATTGCCGATGGATAGTGGCTATTTTAATAATTTGAAGGAAAATTAAATAAAGAACGTTTTTGACCTGTTCCTCTTGTTTCCGGAGGGTATTTATCTAAATTTATATAGTATGAACAACAATTTGGCTGCATTCCCAATGAGCACGTTTGTGGTCATGGTATACCACAAATCTGGTCATGGGAGGGGCGGTGCACATATTTTGTAAGGGGGGGGGGGGGCAAGTCGAAATTAGGGGCCTCCATTTGAGAGGGGCCTCTTTGAGACTCCATAGGCTCTCTCACCTCCCCTCTGCCAGGGGCGCAGCCAGGCCTACAGAGGAGGGGGGGGGGGGGGTATATTTTTCTCTTCTCAACTTTTGATTGAGCTGGATTGGACCAGAACCCTCAGTATGCATTGTACTGAGCGCATTGCTAATTTATATTGTTCCTGACAGGAGGACTAAACTTACATTAGCTGAACAAATATTGCAGCACATTACGCTCTCATGAGTGGAAAATTGTTAAATTGTTTTGTACTACACACACCCTAGGGTCGTCGCGATATTTTTTTAGTGAGGGGTCGGCTGAAATGACAAACACAAATGCACCCCTATTTGTTGCGTGTATTAAGTATTTGCAGGCATTTTAACGTGGATTTTTCCATGTATAGTAGTCTTGCTATTTAGCGCCGCCAAGCGGCGCGACATTTTTACGGGTTTTGCCTGATAAACCCAGGAAATATAGTCGGTGGCTTGGAGAGGATAAGAAGCAAAAATGTTATTAATTAAATTCAACGTTCGACGAACCGAATACGATGACGAGGCTTCGTTATGACGATGGCCACCGATTGTGACGCCCGCGTAGTGGCGTGAAATTTTATTTTAGGTCGTGGAAACTAAACTTTCGTTTTATTGGAACATACCGTGAGTGGAACCAAGCCAAGTGAGAGAAGAAAGGACAATCCCTTTTCCTGGTTTGCAAATCTTGGTATGATGAAACACATGAAATGAAGTAGTCATATACATAGCCCGGATATCACATCACGATGACCGGTGGCAGTCAGCGCTCAATAGTACATATTATAATATTATACTGTATACATATGTACCGAAGAGGGGGCCGCAACTTCCAAAAAGTTGGGGAAGGGGGGGGGGGGGGGGGGGGGGGGGAGGAGTGCAGAGGCATTCTGAAGTCGATCTTTCCATGCAACGCTCATAGGCGTATTGGTAAAATCCGAAAATGTTGGGGGCGGCTGCCCCCCCCCCTGCTCCCCTGTTCCTGCGTCTATTACCGAACTGTAACAAACAAACCGGTAACTGCACATGGTTTAAAACAGCCAGAGGCAGAACAACTTTCCGCGCATAAATGGTCCCTGAGGATCTGGATGAGTCTGGGGGATGAGGCTTGGGGAGATGGTCCTGGCTGGTCCCCACTATTAGCTCTTCCGTTCCAGCAAGTTGGGCACTACTGGGAGCAACTTCCGGGTGCCGATGTATTTGCGTTCGCGTCGCCTTTTTGGAACTCGGCAGACTAGCTATACATTGAGTAATAACGCTTGCAAGTTTATATTGATGAAAGGAATGGGCCCTGGGGCCAGCAATGACCGCCAAGGAGAGCTCTGCCAGACACTGAATACAATTCATTTTCTCATTTCCCTAATTTGTATAAGCAATTGCGAAACTTATGTCCATGCCGACAAAATGTCCAGTTTTTGACTGGATAGTTGGATTTTGACCGCGCAAAATCAATTTTACATATAAGTGTTAACTTTCCCCCGCAAAAGTGGGGGGTCGACCACCCCACCTTCCTGAGAGTAGGGGTATGTGTGTTCCAGGACCCACCCCCCCCCCTCGACCCCTCGTCGGCGACACCCCTGCCACCCCCCCCCCCCCCCAATTAAAACACGCATCACATTTATCAAATTACCATTTTTGGGCAAACTCTAATGGCTTTCGGGCAGGTTCGAGAGGCCCTGAATAGACTCAATGGCCCCTGGCCAAGCTCGAGGGGCCCTTGAACGGACTATAATGGCCCCTGGGCAGGTTCGAGAGACCCCTGGACAGACAACAGACCCAATAGGCCCCTGGGCAGGTTCGAGAGAGACCCCTGGACAGACAACAGACCCAATGGGCCCCTGGGCAGGTTCGAGAGACCCCTGGACAGACAACAGACCCAATGGCCCCTGGGCAGGTTCGAGAGACCCTGGACAGACAACAGACCAATGGGCCCCTGGGCAGGTTCGAGAGACCCCTGGACAGACAACAGACCCAATGGGCCCCTGGACATGGTTGAGAGACCCATGTGCAGTTTTTGTGGGCCCCTGTGTGAGCTCAATTGACCCTATACATGCTCCAGAGGCCCTTGGACAGGTTTTTGTGGGCCCCTGTGTGAGCTCAATAGACCCTATACATGCTCAGAGGCCCTTGGACAGGTTTTTGTGGGCACCCTGGTGAGCTCAATAGACCCTTACATGCTCCAGAGGCCCCTTGGACAGGTTTTTGTGGGCCCCTGTGTGAGCTCAATAGACCCTATACATGCTCCAGAGGCCCTTGGACAGGTTTTTGTGGGCCCCTGCGTGAGCTCAATAGACCCTATACATGCTCCAGAGGCCCTTGGACAGGTTTTTGTGGGCCCCTGTGTGAGCTCAATAGACCCTATACATGCTCCAGAGGCCCTTGGACAGGGTTTTTTGGACCCTAAGTGGGCTCAGTGGGCCCCTGGACATGCCTCCAGAGGCTCATGGGTATTTTTTTGGCCCCTGGGTGGGTTCAATGGGCCCCTGGACATACCCAAGATGCCCCCTGAGTTAGCTTCGAAAGGCCGTGCAGTGTCTCTGAGGGCCCTTGACATGCACCAGAGTGACCCCTCGCCTGGTTGAGGGCTCCCCGGTGGCTTTTTGAAAGCAATTTAGCTAATGCAAATGGTATCTGGGCCAATCTCGGTGGTGGCCCCCTGTGGCCCGTAAGGGGGGGGGGGGCAATTGCCCTTCTTGCCCCCCTCCCCCCCGGCTGCGTTCCTGTCTCTGGCTTCCAGAGGGCCGCGTCTGGACTTCAGGGGCACCTCTGACCTCCATAAGGACCCCTTCTGACCCTTAGGAGCCTTTCTGACCTCCAAAGGACCCTCTCTGGCCTCCAGGGGCCACCTCTGACCTCCATATGTCTTCCTCTGACCTCCACTCTGGCTTCCAGATGGCCTCCTCTGGCCTTCAGAGGCCCCCTCTGACCTCCATAGGACCCTCTCTGCTTCCAGGGGCCCCTGTGACCTCCGCGATGGGGTCTGCGAGATTGGCCTCTATTGAGCATGTGGAGGGGCCTCCTTAAATGACAGGGGGAGATATTTTGCTTCCCCTGTCCGATGACAGGGGGGCGACTGCCCTCCTGCCTCCCCCCCCCCCCCCCCGGTGGCGCCGCCGCTGGGTCATGACCATTTTGTGAACGCTATGTTACGAAACATTGTCAGGCAGCTATGCATAATACATATGTCCCTGGACTCATCCTGCAAACATACAGGGAAAATATACAAGTGTTATGTGTACTTTAGCTCCATGAGCATTGCAAGACGATTTTATCGGGGACACATCTCACGTTCATCTAGGAAATTTGTATAATAGATGATGGTTCACCCCGTTCACCAGCGATCCTGTTAACACTTGTGTACACTTGTCATTGTGTATTTCACTTGTGTACATGGTGTACGAGTTTATATGTATGTAATGTATATGACATGTCCTACGTGTATGAGTGTAAGTGTGAGTGTTTCGTGTGTTTATAATTCCTACCGTAACGCCCACTCCCCTGTGGTTGGTAGTGACAACAAAATATACAAATAAATATTATTTTTGGGGAGACAATTTGACCCGCTAATCCGTTAAGGTCGACTTGCCGAAACGTTAACCCTGCCATGCCGATAAGTCATATACATTTTTGGTGAGAAAACTTCACACCCGTCATCCTGTTTACCCATTTACATTTTCGAGAGATATCTTGACCCGCGGACCGACCCGTTGACGCAGTAAGCCACCGTTCCTGTAACCCCTTAACCCCGTGAGCGTTGACCTGAGTCGGCGCCACTTAGCGTCCACCGATCTCGGCCCGTCCGCGCCGACCGACAGTCTGACCGGCCGTCCGCCTCCGACCCACAGTCTGACCGGCGTCCGGCGCCGACCCACAGTCTGATCGGCCGTCCGGCGCCGACCCACGGTCTGACCGGCCGTCCGGCGCCGACCCACGGTCTGACCGGCCGTCCGGGCGCCGACCGACGTCTGACCCGGCCGTCCGGCCCCTCCGACCCACAGTCTGATCGGCCGTCCGGCGCCGACCGACAGTCTGACCGGCCGTCCCGCCTCCCGACCCCACAGTCTGATCGGCCGTCCGGCGCCGACCGACAGTCTGACCGGCCGTCCGCCTCCGACCCACAGTCTGACCGGCCGTCCGGCGCCGACCCACAGTCTGATCGGCCCGTCCGGCGCCGACCCACAGTCTGACCGGCGTCCGGCGCCGACCCACAGTCTGATCGGCCGTCCGGCGCCGACACACAGTCTGACCGGCCGTCCGGAACCGACCCACAGTCTGATCGGCCGTCCGGCGCCGACCCACAGTCTGACTGGCCGGCCGGCGCCGACCCACAGTCTGACCGGCCGTCCGGCGCCGACTCACAGTCTGACCGGCCGTCGGCGCCGACCCACAGTCTTGATCGGCCGTCCGGCGCCGACCCACAGTCTGACCGGCCGTCCGGCGCCGACCCACAGTCTGATCGGCCGTCCGGCGCCGACCGACAGTCTGACCGTCCTGACGGCCACAGTCTGACCGTCCTTACCAGTCACAGTCTGACCATCCTGACCAGTCACAGTCTGACCATCCTGACCAGTCACAGTCTGACCATCCTGACCGGTTACAGTCCTGACCGTCCTGACCAGTCACAGTCTGACCATCCTGACCAGTCACAGTCTAACCATCTGACCAGTCACAGTCTGACCATCCTGACCGGTCTCAGTCTGACCGTCCTGACCGGCCCACAGTCTGACCGGTCACGCGATAGATCAGCTGTTCGGCAACGAAGCCAGCAGAGGCAAATATGACCGGTGATCAGCGTGTTAAATGCTGTTTGGGCAACACCGTTAGTGGTTGACCGTTAGCTTAGGTGGTTAGAGCGTCGTAAAGGGAATAGTTCACCTTAAACATGGGGGTTTGAACTGAGATAGCAAGATTTGTAGAGCAGATATAAAAAACGGGTTGAAATAATTACCTCGCTACGCTAAGTAATTTCGACACAGGACTAGTGTCGTGGTAGTAGATCTGGGCACGGACAGCTTCTTCTAAAAGGGGCCCTTTTAGAAGATGCTATTCGGTGTCTGTTTCGTGCCCCGATCGGGGCACGAAGCTTGACACTCTTCGACGGATATCCACCTATCGTTCAAACAAATGCCATAATTCGTTTTTTTTTTCTTCAGCTCGAAGTGCCCCGTATAGCCAAATTCAAGACAACTTTCAAGGTGACCTATCCCTTAATTATATCGTAAAGCTTATATGG
>JAXIVJ010006647.1:0-55000 GCA_036785665.1 Chirona hameri | reverse complement strand
GGGCCTGTCAGCCCCCCGTAGGGCGAGGGTTAATGGGCCTGAAAACGACGTGGAGGAAATTATTCAGTCGCCATATGCGCTATGTAGTTAATAGTGTATCGCGTCCTTGTTTTAAGCACAGCACAGCCTTGTAGTATACAATTTGTTCCCAGACACCAAACAATTTTACAATCTACTTACACATCAAATCTTCAAAAGAAGTTATGCACAAAACGGACATAAAGATTTAAAATAATGTTACGTAAAAATAATACTAAATGTTTTGACCCACCCATTGCATTGCTTGTTTCTGGTGACATGTTAACTCGCATCCTGCTTAGGGTGTTTTTAAACCCTTATTATTTTCTGGAAACCGTAAAATGGCAGCGCTAAAGTAGTCCGTGGTTATCCATCGCTTAACTGCAATAATTCCAAGGATATAATGTACTCAATAATTTCGTGACCATTCAAAAATTATTACGTACTTGATTTTTTTTTAGGAGTAATGTGTTTGGTAATTCGTAGTGATTAAGTGTTATTTTGTTTGGGGATGGTGAATAACATTCACTTCCCTCCGTTCTCACAAAGTTTGTATAGTAACATTGTGTGTTGTGTTTCTGTTTCCAGTTTTATGGCTGTTGTCATATGTCTCATCTTCAGTGTCTTATCCACAATCGATCAATATCAAGAGTTCGCCGATAGTACCCTGTTTTGGATGGTAAGTGAGCTATCAACTTTCTTGTATTTTATACTGGCTTTTTTTAATAGTTTTATATTCTGCCACCTAAGTTTCCCGTGCTTAACGTAAATGTATTGCCTAACACCCGTTACAAATAGCATATGCTTCCGTTGTCATCTTTCTCCCCATACTGAGTAACATTGTGTGCTTGACCTTTGTGTGAAGTCCATCACTTCAAACACTTGGCCAAGTTCTCCATCACTGTGCGTTGTGCTTACTCGTGTTTGTGTACTCAATGCCAAAAGGCAGCGTCGGTACAAGTGTTTTCTTGTTTACGTTTCGGGAGCGCGGCGGTGCAACACAGTGGAACCGTTCAAAGAACATCAGTTGTTTACCGGAATTTCGTGTGGTTCTTTTTCAGGAGCTCGTGTTGGTGTCGTTTTTTGGTGTAGAGTATTTTGTTCGACTGTGGTCCGCCGGCTGTCGCAGCAAATACAGAGGCCTCTTCGGTCGAATTCGGTTCGCGAGAAAACCGATCTCCATCATTGGTGAGTAGAACCGATCTACGCCGTGTTGGCGCCTTCTGTGACGTGTATATGCAAATCGGAGACTTGTAACAACATTGGGGCATTGATGGAGGGCCGCAAGAGTTGCATGCATTGGTTTGGCCAAGCACGACGCTATTCAGAATAGAGTTCAACTCTGATTTGGTTGTTGATTTAATTTTACAAATTCCACGTGAACTTTCACTCCGATTATTTGGACAGTATTAAATTATTTCACGACGAATTATTAAGCTGAAAAGTTTCTGAAAAGTTTTAACATGTTTTGGTATAAAAGTTTTAGTTGAAAAGTTTCGACGATACACTCCTTAACTACACAACTTTTACATGCGATTTTTGGGTTGAAATGTCCCTCATAATTTTGTAATATGTTGGTAAGAATATAATATGTTGACAAAATTGTGGTTTGGAGGTAATTAGCAAGATAAGTATTGATAGGTCAGTTGTGATGCCAGATCTCCACCGACTGAAACTTGTCAAAACTTCAGAACGATTCAGAAACTATCTGTGGCGTGTGACGCAGTTGGACACAATGGACTCTCCCAATCCGGCCCAATCCAGCTGCCGGCCTGTGCGGCTTGGCTTTATCCATGTGCGTGCGGCACGCGGGTCGGAAGCAGCGGCAAATCTATGCTGGGACATCACTGCGCATGCGCAGACAGACCTGTAATCCATGACGCTGCCAGATTTAGCAACTAGTATGACGGTGTGCTAAACTGAACGAATGGACTCTAAACGCATATGTTCTTTAACAACGGCCAATTGTGTATCATAAACTTGTAATGAGCTCAATAAATGTTTCCCATAAATATTGATTAGTGATAATATCGCCTAAGTCAGTAATTTATTTCTTGGAATTTATAATGTGGGGGTTAGATCAGTGTTGGAATGGAGTGGCGTTAAGTTATATTCAAATGTTATTTTGCCGGGAGCGCCCGGCCAAATTATGTGCGATATATTGACTCACGCGATGTTGGAGAAAATGAACAGCAGGATCGGGGATTTGTTGCGGTGGGAGGGGAAAGCGCGGTAATGGATTTGTGGAAGTGGAGAGGATTTATTTAAGTGTTTATGACTTATGTGATTACTTTTGTGCTGATTCTTTTGAATGAAAGCATTGCTGAACTTACGTAAATACATATAATATACTAAGACTTCTATATACAAACTTCTTAAAACTTTTTAGAAACTTTTCAGAAACTTTTCAGAAACTTTTCAGAAACTTTTCAGAAACTTTTCAGCGCATTAATCCTTCGTGATTCGGCTAGTATCTCGAATACAAATCGTCCAGTCACATTTTCGCATCTGGAGCCGAGTCTCCGCAACCTTGAAAGCTCCGCAACTTTAAGCCGAGCATGTGAAAATTTGTTCGCGGGAAGAAAGTATAACAACCTAATCTGGAGAACATACACATACACACACATACATTTTCTAGATAATTTGTACATTAATATTCTAAATTGTAGAACGGAACTCAGCTGGTGGTAATTGGAAAGCACGTCTCATTTTCTCGGCGCTGCGCCAGTTTTGCACTTAATATAGCGGCGGAAACGAACGGACCTGTTCACAATATGCATGCAGATGAAGCCATCTGCATACGTAAGCCATGGAGACATATGGCTTCGCCTAATGGTGGCTCAGCGCCTAGGCGACCTGTTACAACAGCTGACACTTCAAGAAATACCAGAGCTCAATGGTGGTTTCACGCAATATTTTGTTGATATATGATCAGATAAATTTCTGGTCAAATATATCCGATAAATCAGATAATTTACTGTGTAAATTTCAGGCGTGCTAAAAATATGACTTTGTAAATAATGGCCCAGTTTCATTTTTCTTTGATAATCTTAAGCCAAACATCTACTGGTGTGAATGCGGTACCTAATTCCATAAAATCGGTATTTTAAGGTTGGCTGCGAAATAGTGTTCTGTCTTCTTTGCAGACTGGTTATTGATTCAACTTTTTTTTTGGAACGATTCAATCATGATTCATTTTGAAATCTGAATGACACAATCACCGTTCGATTCACGGATACAATTTTGAGAATTGATTCTTTCCGATTCAAAGAATCAAAACAAACATTTTAATCTATTCACGTTTGATTCAACATTTAAATATATGTGTTCAATTTATTTCAAATCAATAAAAATGGCAACATACATATATATGATCATTAAGACATTGCTACAGCAATACTATTTCAGTATAAATTAATGTCGCCACTGGGACTGCATGTTCAACATTCAATGCACAATTTGCTAGTGTACTTGAATCGTTAAGAATTGTTAAATTATTTGATTCAATCAGCCTTGATTTGATGCGGGGTTTGATTCAATCACGATTCAGGAATCAAAAGATCTGTAGCCTATTTCACAAAGCAAAAAAGTTTGTAATTACAAAGAATTCCTTTGTAATTACAAATAATTTGTACACATGTTTGTAGTTTGGATTTCACAAAACCCCAGGGCAGTAAATCTCAATTTACTATTTACAAACTACTTTACAAAGATATTATTTGTAAAAATGTTTGCAATTGCACATGTTCTATTTCTCAAAGGTTGACGGAAGTGAGGAAATGTTTGCAATTACAAACTTGTAATTCCAGTGGGTCAGGGGTTCTGAATTTCAGAAACTGCATTGACAGTTGACATTGTTTGACTGTTCAGGTTATTTTCTTGGTGAGGTTGTTATGTTGCCGAGGTTTTTAGGGTAATGGTTTAGTTATGCATAGGTATAGCTGCCCAAAACGAGTTATTTCCCCGAGAGATTCGAACAGGGATCTCCAGCTTTGAAGTCCCAGTGCACCTTACCGATTGCGCTGTGAGGGGCGCCTCCGCGCGGAGAAACCGCATGGCGATAGAATTGCAGCGGTCAACGATGTCTTGTGCAACTTACAGTGAACCTTCACCCTTTACGAAGTAAGAAATCGGCTAGGTTAGGTGCAAAAATGGTCGAGAAATTCAACGATCTTTCTTTTAAGAGTAGTTCTGTTATTATGCCACCTGGTGAATGGTCAAATTCTGTTTACTCTAACTGCTTACCAAGATGTATTTTTACGATCAGAGTTTGCATTCCGATGAAATGTTAATTAAAAGATTATTCTCCCTATAACTAATTTTATATTGAATAAAAAAATAAACCACAATGTAAATATTCGTTAAATTAATTTATTAACAATCAAATTATTTGTGATTAGCATCAAGTTTAATACAAACGTTCTTGATTTCAAGCTTTCTGTTGTACTAACATTTGTGTTTACAATTTTCTTTACAATCGGTAATTCAGAGGTGGCGAATGTTTGTGAAATGGCTTTTTGTGAGGTTTGCACTATTTTCTTGCGTTTGTAATCGCAAACATGTGTAATTTCTAACTTCTTTGTGAAATAGGCCTCTGGTGGTGAATCAATAATTTTTGTATTTAAGGAATTTTGATTGAACGTTTTTTTTTAAAATCCATCCAGTCGAATTAATAAGCAGTCTGCTTCTTTGCCCATTGCATTCACTATGTATACAATCCCTTGATCTAGAAGAAAACAAATCCTGACGTTCCACCCAAATTCAACCTAAAATTTCATATTTTAGGAGCTCATTTCAGTGCCTTCAGTATCCGTCACTAATTCGTACTTCAGCCCGGAACCCGTATCTAAGCCCTCCCAGACGGAACGGAACGACAGTCGTGGGGATGGAGGGGGGGGGGGGGCGTAGTCAGGGTCAGCCGATCACCGACGCCACGCTTATTAAAGCGGCGCCGCGCACCGTTGTCCCCTTTCCATCCGGCCATCCAATCAATGATCAAATCAATGAACAGCGCCGCCGCCAGTGTCCGGCTTACACTGCACGACGCACGGCCTCAGCGCGCCGTGCCGGCATACACAGCTCTGGCGTGTCCGGCTTACACAGCTCTGCGAGTGTGTTGAAATACACCGGACAGGCAGCTGGCATACCGCCACACGCGGCACGGAAGACAACGTATGTGTCAAAATATAACGGACAGTCGGTCAGACCACTGTCGTACCGCCACACACAACACCGAAGAATGTATGCTACATGCGACATAAAGCATCGTGCAGAGCAGGCTGTCAAAGGGACTGTACCACCACACAGGATTGCGCACATACAGCACCCCAAACACATACACAGGACAGCACCCCAAACACAGCACACAGGACAGCACACAGGACAGCACCCCAAACACATACACAGCGCAGAGAACACATGTATCAAAATACAGCTCACATTTTTGGGGGTTTGGTTTGGTTAGGATAAGGTCGCCTCGGCCCATTGCGCAGCCATTTGATGAAGGACAAGAGGTATAGTGGGTCATAATGGAACGCCGACCGGGTCCATGGACTTACAGGGCCCTTCCCCGCAGGGCGAAGCTGCGAGGAGGGCCCAAGCCATGAAGGCTTCTACCACCCCCGGGGTGCGGCTCGGTGGCCAGCGACAACCAGACCTGGGTTAACGTGGGCGTGACAAAGGATGGAGGACCGGTTGTCGGGAAGATAAAAAGGGATCTGAATTCTGGCAGCTCACAAACCGCCGCCTTATCTTGGAGCCGAATAACCAGGTGAAACCAAATCTTACAGATATTGACAAAGTTATTTTGGTGGGAAAAATTATTGTACTTCTAATTCAATTTAATATTGGTAAATGTGAAATTCTCGTTACGATGGATATTTTGCCGTTACCGGAGTTTGTTTCTCTCCTGATTTTAAAAAGTACATACGCATATTATAGTACAACTGCGAAAAATGGTTAAATACTTCTAAGTACTCGGTATGAGTTGGTTGGTAATTGGTATATGTACCAGTAAGGCGCCTTTATCGGCGAGAGACGAGCGAGCCAGCAGAAACAAATGTCAGCTTAATCGTTCCAGCCGTTTCTGAGTTACGGAACAGGGGTGTGCACGTGCGCACGTGCAGTGTGATCCAGAGTTTGACTTGCGCGACATTGCCAGTGTTGTGGTCTTAAAACACACACAAAATTTCAGCTTAATCGGTCCAGCCGTTTCTCAGCTATAACAGGATAACTTTTCTGACATTCCTGATGACGCGGCACGTGCCACGTGCCATGCTGTCCCCTCACGTGAGACGAAACATGTCAATAACATAATTGATTGAATGGGGCTAGCAGATGGCGAAGACCGCTTGTCAATCGGATGCGGGATTCCAAAGATATAAATAAGCTCCTCAAAAGCGTTACGGTCGGGTCGGGCCGGGTCGGCCGCTTATATGTGAGAAAAATCCCGTATTCCGTAAAGACTCGCGAGCGCTTCGCGCTCGCTCGTAATGATATAAAACTTGTTTCAATCGCTTTTTGTTCCGGTTTCGTTTGATTACATTCGTTTGATTACAGCCCCGTTTACATAGCAATTTCAAAATAGTGGAACATTGTCAACTAATTGTGGAACATCTTCCATTAAGCTCGTTTGAGTAGATATCACCACTACACCAGACTGAGATTTGATCCGATTTGCTCAAACATGGTGTAAGAGTGATCTTGGTTCCTTTTAATTCGAAATCGTGCTTTATAAGTACTGTTAACAGCCCAAACATCCAGAGCGGAGTATTTTTTCTTCCGACATTTTGACCTTCATTTGGTAGCGTAGCAGCTTTTGCAAAGACTGCTACGCTTCCATATGCGCAACCGATTTACTTTTTCCCGCCGGCAGTTGCCGCTTTTTCGCGAATAAGAACTAGAGCTGCAAGATCTTCGGAAAGTATCATACCGGTACCATACAACAACACCACCAATAACACAATGTTCCACCAATATACCGGCGCTGTCATTATTATTTTGTCTCACATATGTTCGCATGCCGCATAGTACATGCCTCAGACATCTAAGAAGTGCTTGCGGTGCCTTAAAAATGACCTGCTGTCGTGTCGGCTGTGTCTGCTGTGTGCTGTGTAAGTCATGCAGCTCGAAACGTGGGAGGAGCTTATTTTAGCCAAGTTAGCAGGCACATATTTTCGCGACCAGCACCTGACGTGAATTTTGTATAATACCATGGAAACAACACCAACAAAGGCAATACCTAGGCTGCAACAACTATACGACCAATGTCATACATAACAGCAGACGGTAAATTGACGCACTGGCGCCGTAATCGTAATCATGTGATGGTGAAAGAAACCTTCATGCTCCGATATTAGTAGGCAATGTTCCACTGTTTTCAAACTGCTATGTAAACGGGGCTATTATTTTAACATTCTTTATTTAAAAAAATACGCACGTCTTCTACTGAAAATCAATACCACAGAGCTAGTCAATGCCATACAAATAATGCTTATTTGAAAACATTAATGTATTTCACACCAGTTCATTATAATTCGCACCAATACTTCTAGATAAATATACGCTATATAGGAGATAACAATTTGTTGAATGTTTTATTTATTTAACACGCGTCCTGGAGGGCCTCTGATAATTACACGCCCGGGAGGGGGGGGGGATTTCGCCCCCCCCCCTATGATCTCGAAAACCACGCAACGTAGCGACAAGCGGAAAACGACGTTCGATAGCTCGTGACAAGCTCTTTCGAAAGTATTTCGTTCATTTTTTTATCAGGTCAATATTGAGGTCACCAGAGGTCATCAAGGGTCAGATTTTTTCAAGTTTTAAGACTTCGCTTCGGATACCCCCAAATATATCGGGACCTATGATAGTTAGCAGCAAACGGAAAAAAGCAATCGTAAGCCCTTGAAAAATGCAATTGACATATATGTCCTCAGATAAGAGCTCAGGTCAATAATTTAGGTTCCAGAGGTCATCAAATGTCAAAAAGGTGATTTTTTTTTCAAAACTGTTTTTAGCCAATAACTTTTTACCCAATAAAGATACAGCAATAGTTTTACGCTATCGTGTTTGTCTCGTCTAGGCGCTTCGAATAATTTTCATGGTGACCGGGTTAGGTTAAATGAGAAATTTGACCTCAGGTCAAGGTCAAGTGGTGACCCAAGTTGGTCATGTTACATATTGGGAGACGTGTCTTGACGAGACAAACACATTGGTACCATTTTCTCTTCTCTATCTTCATTATGTCGATAGTTATTGACAAAACAGTGTTGGCGGTCACGAAATTGACCTGACCTTAGGTCACTGATATTATAAATCCGAGATAAGAATTGTTGGTATCTATGATCTTATGAAATCCTGCAAGATTGAAACCGATCGGCATAAAACTGTGGCTGTGGTACTACTGCAAACGTTTTGGAGTTGAGGTCATCACGTGACCTGGCCTGGTGACCTGACCTGAGATGACCCGAGGTCAATAATTTTACATAATGTGGTAAGTTCATTGCTGAAGAGGTGCGCAAAAAACGGCGGCGCTGTGCGCCGCCGTGTTTACGCTATCCTCGAAAAACTGGAGGGGGGGGGGGGGGCGGATTTCGCCCCCCCCCCCTCGAGGGCGCGTATTAACACAGGCTCAAGAAGTTGAAGCCCGTTCCTGGCGGGTAGGCGGGAATAAAATTAGCGTCTCTACATATATAGTCGAACCATTCCAAGGCCACACAAAGTTGGCCTTGTGCCGTCGTCTCATGGCGAGCCGTTATGGACGTCCTGATTCATGACAAATGTATGCTGTGGACGTGTATGTCTGGACAGATATTGATCGGCGATGACTCACAACAAATGCCACGACGAACAGCACGCTTCATAGGCGCACCACAAGCAAGACTATAGAAATATAACGGATAGCAAGGCATCGTATGCTATGCATAATATATTGCAATGAGAAAACATATATAAACATGATATTAGCCGTTTCCACGAAGGATTATTGCGCTGAAAAGATTCTGAAAAGTTTTAACAAGTCCTGGTATAAAAGTCTTAGTTGAAAAGTTTCGACGATCCATTCCTTAAAGGGAATGTTTCACCTTTGTATTAGTTTTAAACTGAGATAGCCATTATCTTGGGCCGGTATTGAAATGTTTAAATTACTAAGGTCATTTCCCCCAAAACTTCACCGTTTTTAAGCAATTTAATTTACCATTTACAAAATGTCTCCAGGCAGGTGCAGCCGCTGATTGGCTGACAGCCACTTTTTAGCCAATCCCAATTTGTCAGCCAATCAGCGGCGGTCTATAGCTCAATAATGACGTCATTCACCCAAATCTAAAAACTTAATTTGTATAAAGTTAAATGACTTCGAGTGAAAAAATATCACCATCAGCAGCACTTACTTCATATTTTCTACTACAAACAGCGTATATTTGACAACTTTCAGAAAGGTGAAACATCCCATTTAAAGGGAATGTTTCACCCAGGTGGGTGGCAAGAGGTCATGTGACCAAATGGAGGAATCTGATTGAAGGCCCGGGTTTGTCTAATAAACTGCCGCATTGGCTAGTAAACTAGCGCATTAGCTACCGCCATTTCTGACAAACTAATAATGGACTACTTGAAGGTTACCTAACCCACTACTTTTGTGTTTGATGAAAAGCAAACGAATAAAACATGTTTTCTAGATTGACACTTCACTATAAATTCCTCCGGATTATTAGTAAAAAAAGGTATATTTACGTAATTTGGAATACTGCTCTCCCATTGCTCGTGACGTCAGATGGCAATAGTTCAGGCGGTCAAAGTTACTTGAGGTAATCTTGGACGGCTCGGTTGACGCATTTCTTTTTAATAAGCTGCCCCCCTCCACTCAAGAAGTGGGGGGGGGCATGATCCCCCCCCTATACATTTGTAAGAGGGGCCCTCCAAGAAGTTGACCGAGGGCCCCGAGGTGCCCCAAGCCAGCCTCTAAGGCCGACCGAAGGCCCTCAGTCGGTCTGAGGGGAGCCCTCGGTAGGCCTGAGGGGGCCCTCGGTAGGCCTGGGGGGCCCACGGTATGCATGAGGGGCCCTCAGTAGGCCTGAGGGGACCCTCGGTAGGCCTGAGTGGGCCCTGGGTGGGCCCTCGGGGCCCTCGGTAGGCCTGAGGGGTCCCTCGGTAGACCTGAGGGGCCCTCGGAAGGCCTGAGACTTCAACATGGGTCTTTCCGACTTCTTTGCGACTATTTAGGGCCCTGCAAAATATAGTAGCCTAAATTCGAGGAAATGTCATTTCGCGCCATTCTTTTCTTCTTCTTTTTTTTGGGGGGGGGGGGGGTCTTTGGCCGTGGGAGGGGCCCTTTGATCGAAGGGCCCCCTGGGTTTGTTTGCCCCCCCCCCCATCCGAAAATACCACCCACCGCCACTGATACCACCTCCATAACCACTCTAACAGAACGCGTGCGATTTGTCGGCTGTGATTGAGACCGTCTGGTAAGAAATATAAGGCGGGTTAAGCTACCGTCGGGTGATAAATACCTTGTTCTATCCTCTATCCATACCCGGGTCCTGATTCCATCTGCGAAGTCATTCAGTACCTAAATATTTTTTCCCTAAACCGCCTTGCAAAATCTCCATGTTAAAGCAATGGGAGTATCAGCTGACTGCGATTCCTTGGGCCCAACCACACTGGAGGATCCCGGCGATCGGTTGCACGTGCGCTGGGAAGTCACGTGACTGGATTTTTACGCCCCTACCTCTATTAACCCGCGAGTCACTGTTTTTTTTAGCCCCCCTTAGGAATATTAGGCATATCTCAATAACTAATGCAGATATCGACGCCAAACTTTCAGTACCTATCCGGGCATCATTTTCACACATTATAAGAAGAAAAAAAATCGTCAGAATTTATTTGAGATTTAGTGAATTTAGTGACGTCACTAAACACGATTTTGACACCAAAATCGGCTAAATTTTGCGAGGCCCTACAAATGCCGCATATGAAGCAAAATGCAATCGAAAAACGCTTAAAGGTAGAACATTGCAAGGGCT
Source organism: Chirona hameri (assembly GCA_036785665.1). Taxonomy (NCBI): domain Eukaryota; kingdom Metazoa; phylum Arthropoda; class Thecostraca; order Balanomorpha; family Balanidae; genus Chirona; species Chirona hameri. The sequence goes on along the minus strand of JAXIVJ010006647.1, from coordinate 43,964 downwards.
ACAAACCGGCTATCTCGAAATTTCGAAACATTTGGGTTTTGAACCAAAAAAAAATTAAAAAAACACTTTAAAAAAAAAAAATGCTCACAAAATCAAATTTTTCGAAGATATTAAAAAACCGGAATAAATATCAGATAACAACATATGAGCAACAACCATACCAAATTTCAAAATTATATCATCTTTTTTTACTTTCATGACATATAAAGTATGGGTAAATCATGACGTCAGATTTTGAAATTGCGTTTTTTGGATTTTATTGACCGGATACAGACAAATAAATGTCAGCACTGTTTTCTTTAGATAAATCTGATATAGAAACATGCCTTTTTTATTTCGATTTATGAATTTCAAATTTTGACCTTCAGTGACCTGAACTTGACCTGAACTTGACACTAACTTCACGTAAATGAAGTCAGGTGGTAAAATGACTTCTACTATAGAATTATACGCGTAAAAGCATCCATAAACCATGTGCTGCATGACTTTCGTAGATATTTTGTGTGTAGTAACCTTTTGTGACCTGACCTTGACCTTGATCTTTTCCAACAATCTCACTTTAGCTCATGTGGGATATGTATCATACCTTTGACATCACTTTGGGTGATTATAGGCGTAATCGAAGGCCATGGATGGCAAGTATTGTCCAAAAACTCAAATACCTCGATTTTGACGTTTGACTTGACCGTGACCTGACATGTGACCTTAATTTGATTTTTTAAGTTTGCGTTAGGCTTCTCTCATTGAGCGCTTTCGAATGCCGCCTTGCTCGTCCCGCTGCGATAATTGGTTCTGAAGATACCAGGGGGGCTAAAAAAAGCCCCCCCAGTGAGTCGTGTTACAGAATATACCCCAGTGACTGCCGGGTTAAAGGGAGTGTGCCTACTCACATCGTTTATTTGGGGTTATTGACACTGGTCTATAGAACATAATTTTCTGAATTGACCCATGACTTCGTTTCTCCAGATTCGCCCTAGTTGCTGAGATATTCCAAAGACTCCAGAAACTTGCTGTGAGCAAAAAATTATCGGGTAAACTCCAGAGGGCTTGGCTTCCGCTACTAGAAGCACTGCAACTATTGATTAAACTGCTAGCATATTGCTAGCGCCGGCCAATAGCAATTCAACAAAACAGCTCGTGCACGCTGACAACAGCATCCGAACAGAAACTGAACGGCCATCATGTTTTTCGATGATGGCCGTTTCGATGATGGCCGATGGCTATTTTTTGAAGAAGATATCAATTTAGAGCTACGAAACTCGCACATAATAAAGCTCACAGTGGCAAGAACGTGCTGTGCAAAACTTGTCCTTCTATCTTGCATGATGTGACCGTAATTGTATTGTCTTATGTGCGTCGTTTTACATAACATCACCATAGTGACGATCGTTTTATACATATCGAAGAAAAAAAAGCAAAAAAACAATATAAGTGAAAATTCAACTAAAGGGGCTCCAGATGTGAATTTCATCATATACAACAATCAAACCAATATTTCCACGCTCTTTACCACGCCCTTTACCAGGGCTCTTTACCACGCGAAGCGTGGTCTTTAGAGAGTTTATAGCACTTCAGAGGCTCTTTAGGGCCACCAGGACCCTCTCTGAAAGACCAGAGGACCCCTTGGACGTTCAAAAGAGCCCTATACATGTCATATGGGCCCCTGGCCATACTGAATGGGCCCCTGAGCGGGTCCGATGGCCCCCTGAGCACGTCAAATGGGCCCCTAGCCAGCACGGAGGGGCCTCTGGGCAGGTCGAGGCAGGGAGACAAAGCAGCCAGCACAGTCCCTTGTCAGGTCATAAGGGCACCTGAGTAGGTTGGAGGGTTCTTGGACAGAACCCAGAGGGCCCCTGGGTAGTTGAAAGGGCCCCTATGCAGGTTAGAGGGGCCCCTGATCATATCGAAAGGGCCCCTAGGTGGATCAGGACGGCCCCTGAACATGCCGAATGGGCCCCTAGCCAGCACGTTGGGGCCCCAGGGCAGGTAGGAGGGCCCCCTGATCATATTGGCAGAGCGACAAAGCAGCCAGCGCAGTCCGACCAGAAGAGTCGCTGGGCAGATCGGAGGGGCTCCTGGGCAAGTAAGAGGGTCCCTGGTTAGACCGAAACGGTCCCTGGGCCGGCCGGAGGGGCCCTTGAACATGCCGGATGAGTTCCTAGCCAGACTGGAGGGGCCCCTGGGCATGTCGGAGTGGCCCCTGAGCATGTCGTCAGGGTAACAAACTTCATATAAAACCCATAAATTCTGTCCACGTAGAATACACTAGTGTACAACTGGGTGTATATGCCTGGTGTATACTGGTATTTTAGAGAGGGGGAATACATCTTTCTCTCAATGATGCCTTTTAACCCGGCAGTCACTGGGGTGAATTCTGTAACACGACTCACTGGGGGGGGGGGGGGGGATCCAATGATCGCAGCGGGACGCGCAATGCGGCATTCGACAGCGCTCAATGAGATAAACCTAACGCAAACTTAACAAATTCAAATTAAGGTCACATGTCAGGTCACGGTCAAGTCAAACGTCAAAATCGAGGTATTTGGGTTTATGGATAATACTTGCCATCCATAGCCTTCGATTGCGCCTATAATCACCCAAAGTGCTGTCAAAGGTATGATACATATCACACATGAGCTAAAGTTGGATTGTTGGAAAAGATCAAGGTCAAGGTCAGGCACAAAAGGTCACTGCGCACAAAATATTTACGAAAGTCATGCAGCACATGTTTTATGGATGCTTTTACGCGTAGAATTCGATAGTGGTAGTCATTTTACCACCTGACTTCATTTACGTGAAGTTAGTGTCAAGGTCAGGTCAAGTTCAGGTCACTGAAGGTTAAAATTTGAAATTGATAAATCGGAATAAAAAACATGTTTCTATATCAGTTTTATCTAAACAAAACAGTGATGACATTGATTTATCTGTATCCGGTCAATAAAAGCCAAAAAACGCAATTTCAAAATATGACATCATGATTTACCCATACTTTATATGCCATGTCAGTCAAAAAAGATGATATCATTTTGAAATTTGGTATGGTAGTTGCCCATATGTCGTTATCTCACATATATTCCGTTTTTTTCAATATCTTTGAAATATTTGATTTTGTGAGCATTTTTTTCAAACAAAATATTTTTTTGACATTTTTGGGGTCAAAAACCAAAATTTCCGAAATTTCGAGATAGCTGGTTTGTAGCCCTTGCAATTTTCTACCTTTAAGCGTTTTTCGATTGCATTTTTCTTCAAATGCGGCATTTGTACGGCCTGGCAAAGTTTAGCCGATTTTGGTGTCAAAATCGTGTTTAGTGACGTCACTAAATTCACTATACCTCGAGAGAAAAAAATCTGACGTTTTCTTTTCTCGCAAAAGGTGTAAAAATGATGCCCGGAAAGGTACTGAAAGTTTGGCATCGATATCTGGATTAGTTATTGAGATAATCCTAATATTCCTAAGGGGGGGGGGGGGGATAAAAAAAACAGTGACTCGCGGGTTAACCATGACACGACACTCAAAATATGCGTTTTATGTATCGGAGTGTCTTTACCAGTGACGGTTCTTCCATTGAGAAACACGAGGCAGTGCCTCACCTAAATTATCCAAACATATAAAGTATATTTTTACCCCTAAATATTCCATAATTTTAGTAGGGTTACAAGGAACGAAATATTTTATAGACAAAACAATTTTCCAAACAGTTAAAACGCGTCTCATTTTCATGTTATTTAAAGATATTTGTTGGTATCGATAGGCCCAAATCAGCCTAGCCATAGATATTTAGCATTGTGAAAATTTGGGCTGTGAGTCCTGCCTCACAGCCTAAACGATCAACGGCTTCCTCTCGTCACAAGCAACACGCTCGCTTTTTAATCGAAGCTCTACCTCAATTAGGGGCGAAACGCCAGGGGGGGGGGGGGTCGTATCCCCTCCCCCACACCCGGTCACGTAGGTATTTTGCGCTACCCGGGCGAGGGTTTAATAGCTTCAAAATGATTTTTGACGAGCTTTTGAACTTTTTTCTTCAGTTTTTGTATATGTCCCATAAGACACGAGTTCGGGGAGGCGGGGGTGGAGGCGTCTAAACGCCCCCCCCCCACGGCGAAGGTGGCGCCGAGCACCGGCACAGCGGAGGTTAATGTCATAAGTGTATTCAATATGACAGGTGCTTTTAAATGATGCCCATATTGTTAACATTAGGAGAAAACCGAAATTCGAAAACTCGCTGGGCAAATGAGGTCATGACATATGACCCCTGTTGGCCCCCAAAGAGTTTCAGTTGCCACGCGAAATTTTGCATGCATGTTACCAATTGAATGAACAAACTTTTGTGTAAATAAAAAAAATCGAAGCGGGCAAACATGGGCAACACAGGCAAGCGGGCAGCACCTTGACCTGACTTCAAGGTCATCAGGTCAAATTGTCAATTTTTTGCTTTAATGGGTACATTTTTATGCCATCATTTTCTTTGTTTCTTCCTCTCTCTAATGATATATAGTTTTGCCCTAATATGTATTTTTATCTTTGAAATATAATGACAAACGTAGTTGGATGTTTGACCTTGACCTGCATCTTATCTGATCTTGTGACCCCGCAACCTGACGACAGTACAAATTGGAAAAAAAATCGAAATCAGCGCCTAGAATAACCTCATAGACCATTGTCAGCGAAATCTGACAGGGTGTGGTTACCATGCCTTGGTGATCTGTCCTGGAATTGCCCTATGGCCACAGGCACTTTGCGAAAACTTTGCATTTGCGTAAGTACTGTTGCCCGACAGGGGAGGGGTGGGGGGTAAGAGTACGCAATCCTCGGCACATCGATCATCAAACAGAAAACAACCGTAACGGAGAATCCGGTAGCGCTGACCTTTGGCCTCTCACCGAGCTGCCATGAAGTCTGTACCAGGCGTCCAGACCCCGCCGGCGTCAAACTTTCGGGACCTGACATACGTTTGAATTATCCACACGCAACTTTATTATGAGCTGCAATTTCTCGAGCTGGAGATCATCTCCCAAGGGCAAAACTTGTCCGGGCGCCGTTTCATATTGCACGACAGAGCCTCGCGTACACGTGTTCGGGGAGCGACGGGCGCACCACCCTAGGCAAACAGTGCCCCAGTGCTCAGTGTGTGCTTGCCTTACATCTGCCGATGCTGACTGTTTGCCTCGTGGCTATATCGCCGTGCTATATATAGCCGCGGGCGATAGGCGGCAGACTGCTCTGGCGGTCGGTCGTCAAGGCACCGACGTAGGCGACGTAGGCGACGTAGGCTAGTATGTGAGCCATCCCGGTCTGTTTAGTGTTGGACGGTGAAATGGGCTGAATTACACAGCGAAAAGCTTGTCACTGAGATCATTTAATGGCGTTATCTCTGCCGAGACGAATTTTCCGTGTCGACGCAAATTATTTATAAAAAAATCGTTTGTTGAATACTAAACATTCACAACAACGGGTCTGCCAAAAATAAGCATAGTCCATTATGCATTTAAAAAAAAAACAGTTCATTAGACGCAGTGTCACTCTATATAATTAATAAACTAAAAAACATGATTTTTTCCTCGAAAATGTGAAAATCCAATGTTATCAAAATGTTATTATTATGTTGTAATATTTCGGCCACAGGCCTTTATCAAACAGTAAAACACATTGTTTTACTGTTTGATAAAGGCCTGTGGCCGAAATATTACAACATAATAATAACATTTGGATAACATTGGATTTTCACATTTTCGAGGAAAAGGTCATGTTTTTTAGTTTATTAATTATATCAAGTATGTTCCTCGCACAAGCACTAAACTCTATGCAGTGTCACTCTGTTTAAGTATGCTTTATTATGCAACTTTATTACTTGATATAAGCACTTTTCAATATTTTCCATTAACCTCGGAACATACAAAATCGGCAGTAATGGGTTAACAGTTACCCGCGCCCTGCTGGGGGAAATTTTACCACCCCCTCCCGGATTTGCTCAATTACTTGAAGACAGTGATAGATACCGGAGTGAAACTTTTAGTACCTGATGCGGCATCAATTTTACGTCTTCTCACCAAATTTCAATGAAATTGATGGTGTACTTTGGGAAGATATTGCCGTTTTAATGACGTCATGTCATGCTATTTTTGGTGGAAAAACGATACATGTTTCAAAAATCGTAGAAAATCGAGTTTTGATGCAAATTGAGAAAAACAACGGTATAAGGAAGGAAATGGCATTCCTTCTCAGTGGATATCCCGAAATTTTGACATTTTGGGGTTTTGACCCCCTAAAATCAAAACAACTTTTTCGGCAAATTTCCACAAAATCATTTTGTTTTTGTTATGTAAAAAAAAAACGGAATATATATTGGAGAATACATATTGGAGGTATGGGCGATACCCAAACTAAATTTCAAAGCAATATCTTTATTTTTGACTGACTTATGGCTCCCAAGTATGAGTAACTCATGGCGTCATTTTTTACATTTATTTTTGCTTTTAGTGACCAGATGCTGACAAATAAATGCCACCACTGTATTTTGGAGACAAAACTGGTCTAGCAACATGTCTTCTTCATTTATATTAATTAATTTCAAAATTTGACTTTATGTGACCTGACCTTGACCTGAACTTCACCTAAGGGCCAGGATATGGGGTCACGTTGTGGAAATGGGTACTGCTATCGAATTATACGTGTAAAATAACCCATAAAACATGTGTCGCATGAATTTCGTAGACCTCTTGCCAATAGCGACCTTTTGTGACCTGATCTTGACCTTGATCTTTTCTTACAATTTTACTTTAGCTGATGCGGGAGATGCATTATACCTTTGAGAGCACTGTGTGCGGTAATAGTCACAATATAAGACTATGAATGGAAAGTATGGCCATCAACTCAAATACCTCGATTTTGACTTTTGACCTGATCGTAACCTGACATGTTACATTATTTTAAGAAATTCGGGTATGCAGTATATTCGTCTCATTGAGAGCATTCGAGAGCATTGAGAATGCCTATTTCGCACAACTCAAGCTGGAATATTGCTGACAATGGTTGTTTTATTTGAGGTAAGGTAAGGTTTCTCTGGAAAGTCAAGATGTTTAAACATTTCTTGAAAATATAAATTACAACTTCTGAAGCATCTTGATTGCCTGAGCACATCTAACTTAGGATTCTGAAAACCAGTAAGGCGCCGTAGTCGGCGATGAACAAGCGAGCGCGAAGGAAATGTATGGTGAATTTCTACTCGATCGGGCAAGTAGTTTCTGAGACCCAAAAAGGTGCGCACGTGCGCACGTGCAGAGGCACCCACCCCTGAAATATGGGAAGCCGGCGACTGAGAGGTGCCTAACCACACCAGACTTGTCAATGATTCATATTTGTCATGAATCGATTCAGTGATTCACGGACCATAACGAATGATTCAATCATGATTCAATCACTCAACATTACCATAATGAATGATTCAATCATGATTCAATCACTCAACATTACCATAATGAATGATTCAATCATGATTCAATCACTCAACATTACCATAATGAATGATTCAATCTTGATTCAATCACTCAACATTAATGGGAAGTGTCGACTCCTTTGTCTAACTCTTTTGATTTTGAATGTGCGACTCTACGATTTTATGAGCGTGATAGGGAGGTCATGCTCTTCCTGTGTGCCAATTTGCATGCACATCAGAATAGTCTGCTGTTTGACCTTAAACATATGACCTGCTCTAAATCCTTTGATTTTGAAAGTGCGACTCTAAGATTTCATGAGAGTGATAAGGAGGATATGTTCTACCAGTGTGATAATTTTCATGCAAATCGGAATAGTCCGCTGTTTGACCTTAAACCTATCTGACCTGCTCTAACTCCTCTGATTTTGAATGTGCGACTCTAAGATTTTACCAGAATGATCACTAGGTCGTGATCTATCTTTGTATCAATTTTGAAGCCAATCCAAATAGTCCGCGAATGTATTTCCGAATGTGAATGTGAGCCAATTGGACACGCGTGTTGTTTATTTTGATTATAAAATGATATTTATAATATTTATTATAATTGCAAATTCCAAGTTCCAAAAGCATTAATGACTTTACCTTTCACTTTTTTAAGCGAATAGAACATTTATTTTTATTTTGCATTAGGTATTATTTTTGATAAAGCATGATGTGGAATAAAGCGGCGCCGATGCGACATTGATATTTGGGACATGCGGAGGTCATGCAAATGTGTGTTTATGATTTAGTTTTTGATATGGTATAGCCTAGAAATTAGGGAAAGGTGGATGCCTTTTGATAATTTTTCGTGTGAAAAAAGTGTGCGTGTACTCTGTGGTTTATGAACCGAAGTATGGGTTCTTTTTACCTTTTCTACCTTTTCTAAGTATTTAGGTACCTACCCCTAATCCTACCAGTTCCAAGACATTCACCTAGTTAGGGCTGATTGAACAGTGGCTTTGTGCCCACTGGAGTTGGACACAAAGCCTCGCTTTCTTTACGCATAGATGAATTACAGGCTACAGCTCAGGACACAGAGCTCATATAATTGGCTATTAAGTGCCTGGTTTGTCCACAGGGCACAAATGAATGCTGGGCCGCTGTCATATTTTGTGGACAGTTTATGCTGTTCGACCAAAAAAGAATGATTCTTTGAGCAATGAATGATTCAATCAGCCTATTTTCTCTGTATGAATGATTCAATCAGTGACTCACAACAGGTTTGCGCATGAGGTGAATCGATTCATGAGTCATTCATTTGAAATAAGAATGATTCAATCAAAAGTAGTCGATTCACATTGAATCATTGACAAGTCTGAACCACACACAAAATTCGAACACAATCGGCTGAGCCATTCGTGAGATATATAATAGGCCCTATTATATATATTATTAATATTTATTATTAATAGGCCCTATTAGGGTGGTCCATAATGCAACTATTTTTTCCGATGCAGCGGCACCGGGGTTTATCCCATTGCTATTGACCTCAGCTTTCGAAAAAGGTACAATAATGCATATTTAAAAAAAAATGTTTGCTTCGCCTCATCGTAGTTGAAGTTTTACCTCATTTTGCCGTATCGAGCTCACAGCGCTATGCGTCAACTAATCGGAGGTTGCACGTATTGGCCGGCATTGTTGTGCACGTGCGTTGTTCCGGCATTGTTGTGCACGTGCGTTGTTCAGATTTCAGTTTCATGCGCGGCTGAGGAATGCCAGAAAGAAACTATACGTATTTGAGCAGTTGTGTCTCACTCAGTTCAGCAGTGAGGTTTATCGGTTATAGTCACAGAGTTTGTGTCAGGACACTGAATAGTCAATTTTGTGGAGAAGTTTCATTCGATCCAGAGGATTACAGGGATTTGGAAACTGACTTTTGAGGTCTGACGATGCCGTTGGATGTTTAGCGGTGGGTTCCTCTTTTTGCCATGAACACTGTCCGAACCAGAGCTTCGACGGCCAAGCCTCTCATTGGCCAACCCGGCGACCCCGTCGCGGACGAGTGGGCAGCGGCGTTTCTCGCGGGAGAGGGCACTTGTAATTATCTCGCTTTTTCCGGAAAGCCGCAGCTTCCAACGAGAGGCGAAGTACTCAGCCTGTACCTTCACATTCGGGAGCACAAAGGACAACGGTTCCCGGTGAATGATATTGTTGACATCATTCTGACTGAAGTCTACAGGTACTGGACGATGGGCAACATCCCTACGAAAGCCAAGGACAAGGCAAAGAAAAAACTACATAGACTCATCGATGAATACCGCAACCTGACCAAGAACATGACAAGGAAGCTCGATACGGAGAAGCGTAAGAGGGAAACTTTCCAAAGTTCTCTCTCCGGTCTCTTCGATATAGCTAGTGCAAATGCCGCAAAAATCCTGACAGTGGATCGGCTTCTGTCTCATGGATCTACAACCGAGGATATAAACTTCTCTCAAGACCAGCGTGGCCCCAGAAAATGCTGGATGGAAGGCGCAGACGTCGCCTATACGAAAACCGCAGAAAGGAAGATAAAGAGGAGAGAGAGAGAGAGAAGCGGAGACATGCAGAGCAGCAGAGTAAGAACAAAGTTTCTTCGAACGCACCACCAGAGGACGACGATACTACTACTCAGGAGGATACAGGTCTCACAGAAGAGTTTTTACCTGAGAAGAAAAGGGTGAGGAAAGAAGACTTTGTCACTGTGACACTTCCAAGGAAGATGTTCGACCAGCCAGAAGTGTCTGCAGCCATTGATCGCACGAAGTGTTCCAATAACACAACGCTGGCAGTGACAGCCGCTCTATTGGAGTGCAGTGGGGCGGACATTACTCAGTTCAGTGTCTCCAAGTCAACACTGATGCGTTCCAGGGACACACAGAGAGAGCAGACGGCTAAAATGGCGAAAGAAAATTTCCAGTCGCAGAAACCGAAACATCTCGCGCTCCACTGGGATGGGAAGTTGGTGAGGACAATGAGTGGGGACCTGGAGGAGAGACTAGCGGTACTGGTTAGTGGAGCCCCGAACTTTGAAGAGGGCAAGGTCCTGGAAATCCCTACAATGCAGGATGAAGATGGAAGACCAAGCAGCACCGGCTTCGCCCAGTTTGATCACATCAAAGAGGTAATCGTACGTTGGGACATCATCGATGAGATCAGATCAATGTCGTTCGACACAACAGCAAGTAACACTGGTGTGTTCCGGGGAACAGCTACCAGAGTGGAACAATTCCTCAACAAGAAAGTCTTCTGGCTGGCGTGCAGGCATCATGTGTGCGAACTGATCCAGAGCTCACTGTGGAGGACGTTGTTTGGTGCTGACAATGGACCGGAAAATGCCGCATATGTTGCACTCAAGGAAGTCTGGCAAGAATTGGACACGAGCCCGACAGCTGGCTTCAAGAAACTGGTGTTCCGATCGTCTGCGCTCATTCAGATGAGGAAAGAAGCAGTGTACTACCTGACCGCTGTTCTGAGTGAACAGAGTGATCAAACGATGCTCAGGGATGATTATGATGAGTTGGCCAGGACCTCTCTCACTCTGCTCGGAGAGGTTCCACCTGGTGGAATCAAGTGGATGAAGCCTGGAGCGTGTCACAAGGCCCGTTTCATGGCTGCCGGAATATATAGCAACAAGATGTTCGCCTTCCAAGACCATATTGGGTATGACAAGAGCACAGTCAAGACCCTGCGCCGATTCGTGCAGTTAAACTGCCTTCTGTATGTACCACACTTCCTGAGATCGGGTATGGGCGCTGATGCTCCGGTCAACGATCGGATCTTCATCAAGCAGCTGCTCCAGTACAGGGCTGTAGATCGTGAGGTGGCCGATGCGGCACTCAAAGTCACCCAGCGACATGGCTGGTATCTGACTGAGGAGGTCGTGATCCTATCTATCTTCAGCACGAAGATCGGCGCGAAGGACAAGTCGCGGCTTGCAGAGGAGATTCTCGCTCAACCTCTCCCCCAGGACCAGCGGCTCGGGCCTCCTGTCTTCCAGGACATAGCCGAGGACACTGAGCTGGAGGACTTGGTTGGACCCCACAGCTGGTCGCTGTTTAGCATCCTAGGGGTCGGGTCTGAGTGGTTAAACAACAATCCTGCAGCATGGCAAGATGATGAAAGCTACCAGGAGGCTGCCAAGTTCGCAAGGACCGTCAAAGTCACAAATGATGTCGCAGAACGTGGCGTCAAGATGATAAGCGACTACACCGACATCCTCACGAAGAAAGAATCAACCAGACAGAATCTGCTACAGGGAGTTGAGCTCCACCGGACGGAGTATCCAGACTTCTGCAAGAAGACCCTGACTAAGAAGTTCTGAGCTCACATGGGGGGTGGGGGGCAACAGATACTGTATCTTGGTGCATACATACAGTAATGGTTACAATACCAATGTGCCTGATCAGTCGTTAGATTCAGCCGTGTCAGACGGATGGTGCCGGTATGCTATTAAAAGCATACAGTGGCGAACATATGACGGATGATATCATATGAGGTATGTTCTTGAATATACAGCAGTAAATACATGTTATGCATTGTTTAATTGTTTAAATAAGTGTCAAGTCACACGAAATGGTCATTATTCTGATGCAGCACAAGGCGTTCCCACATTGCTCACATGCTCACACTTATCTTATGGGCTAAACAACGTTAACACGTACCTACACTGGGAGGGTCTGGTTCCTACACGCCTTGGGAGGGGGGGGGGGTCAACTTCGGATCTCGGGTTAGGAGGCACGTAGAGAGATGCGGGTTTCGCCATTAGATAGGTCTGTCCAAGGACTCCGTTTTTTATGCGAATATGATTTGCTATCTCCTACGGTTGATCTTCAAGGTAGGATCTAGGGGAAAAATAGCGGAAACCCCTAGAATCTGGAGTTTTTTTGCGATCTGACACCACATAATTGCTAGAATTGATATAAAAAAGGGTTGAGAACGATATAATAGACAATTCTACACACATTCATTTAAAAACATAGAGGCTCCTCACTTGCACTTGCACTTGCTCCTCGCGCTCAAGAGCACTAGTTTCTCACCCGGTCGCCAATGCATTGCATGTTGCCCTGTGTGCTGCCAATGGGCAAAATATTGTTGGCCCTCATGACTAAACAAATCGAGATATTAGCTTGAAACTTGGTACACATGTGTAAGTCATGAAATCACATCATATATATTCCAGTTTTTGCATAGTATGATGTATTTGGAAAGTTATAGGCAAACAACTGTAACTTTTTGCTACCTCCGGTTTGGTGACCCAACTTTGACCTGACCTGGCTCCGGAACCCCCAATCCTAGGTCAAAATTTGTTATACGATTTGAAGCGCAATTCCATTCTAAGAAGACTTGCGCAAATTACGGCCCCTTCATCCGATTGGTTTTTGAAATATTTCCAAAAACCATGGGATGTAGAGTCAATTTGACCCCTTCTCCCCTGCCAGTGCTTGAGTTAAACTTCAACTGCAATGAGGCGAAGCAAAACATATTTAAAATATGCATTATTGTACCTTTTTCGAAAGCTGAGGTCAATAGCAATGGGATAAACCCCGGTGCCGTTGCATCGGAAAAAATAGTTGCATTGTGGACCACCCTAATAATAGGGGTGTGCATGTGCGCACGTGCAGAGGCACCCCACCTCTGACTTGTGGGAAAGTGGCGGCTGAGAGGTTCATAACCACACACCAAATTTGAACACAATCGGCTCAGCCGGTGCAGAGTTTTTGCGAGAAAACACTTTTCAACACCCCTCACACGGCACGCGCCACGCGCAGTGTTAGTCACCCACATGAGTGAGCACCGGTATCAAACAGGGTAGGTTGGATGGGGCTGCTAAGCAAAGAAGTCCGCTTGTCAATCGGACGTGTGGATGCAGAAATATGAGTTCAAAAGCGTCGCCACGGGTCGGGCCGGGCCTGGTCGGGGCGCTCATATTAATATTTTTTCCATACACCACGGAAGGACGAGCGAGCTTGAAGCGCTCGCTCGTAACAACCAGTTTCAGGACACCATTTTGATGTTGTCAGGTGTTGTGACAGATTTTGTGCTCTGAAAGTGTGTTGGTAACAGCCTATACATTGTGTGCACCTCTGGACCTGCGGCTGCGTTAAATGTCACGGTCACGTTCAAGGTTCAATGTCGGCCGGCGGGTCGGGCATACGGAGAAAAGCCATTCAATATGCGGCTCGAATCTGCATCGTTAGGGGCCGTGATACTTTTACTAATCAACTTTACCGAGCCCCTGGAATTGCGCGATCGGATGATTGAGTCAGGGTCCGCGCAACAAGCTTCGCTTAACGAGGGTCCTAATTTCGGAAATCCATCCCATCGAAACATTTATACTAAACTTTTTAAAATCCAAGTGTCTCAAAAATTAAAATCCAAGCTGCACTCCTGACCGGCGGGTCGGGCTGATTTGTTTTTTTGTTGAAACAAAATGTCCACAGTGAGTGCGGAGTTCAGCGAAAGTTGTCACTAGGCTTTATGTCACAGTAACAGCGTTGTCACTAAGCTTTATGGAAAGCTGAGCTCACGCGGAATACAGCGATGTCAATTTGTCAAAAATCCATCGAGGGCCTATTTTTAATCGACATTTTGTCCGAAATCGCGCCCCTTTCGTTTGGCCAGGGCTATCGCGTATGGTATGGCGAAAATGCAGACCAATTACGTGTCTACCGATTCGTCATGCTCTGCACGTCAAGGTCTCATAGAATACAAAGCCATTAGATGGTTTGGTTGGTTGCGCGGCTGCATCAAAGTCAAGCGCTCCCGGTGTCGGCACTAAGGCGCACTCCCGCCCGCGCCTCACACGCAGAATCGCCCATCGCGACACGCGAGCTGAGCACTGCGCGCCGCCGACCCGGCTTACGGGGCGGGCTCTCGGCCAGTCACGGACAAACGGTGCATTGCATGTTGAAAAACCTAGCTCTGTCCACTAGCTCAGCTATTCAAGGAGATCGTGGCAAATTTCCAGCCACCTCCGATCGCTACAAATGGTACTTTTGGACAATTGTATGCATCATATTTTTCCAACAGCGGCGGCGCCACCGGTCAGGAGGGACAGTCACCCCCCCCCCCCTGTCGTCGGGCAGGGGGGGGGGCAAACATATCTGTTTGCCCCCTCCTATCATTTAAGGAGGCCCTCCATGCTTCAAAGAGGCCCCATCTCGCAGGCCCCATCGCGGAAGTCACGGGTGCCCCTGGAAGCCGGAGGGGGCATATGGAGGTCAGAGGGGGCCTTTGAATGCCAGAGGAGGCCATCTGGAAGTCAGAGGGGAGGTCAGAGATGGGCTCCTGGGGGTCAGAGGGGTCCTTTAGAGGTCAGAAAGGCCACCGAAGGCCAGAGAGGCCCTCTGGAAGCCAGAGAGGCCCTCTGGAGGTCAAAAACCAGGGGTCCCCTGCGAGGGCGTAGGCGGGGGGGGGGGGCAAGGGGCCCATAATTAAAAGGACCCTGGTGGCCAGGCAGGCCCCTCAGGCGACCGAGCGAGGGCCCCAGTGTTTTGGATGGTGTCAGGCGCCCGCGAAACGCCTTACGTCGCATGAAAGAATGCCCACCAACCTAAACAAATCGTAACACGAATGAATATCAGCACTTGATTGTCTGTTGTTTTTTATAATAAATTTAGTCCGAATGTTTTGTGTGGATGGATTTCCGAGGTCGGGACCCACGCTAAGCAGAGCTTGTTGCGCAGGTCCTGACCTCACCACCCGATCGCGCAATTCCTGTTGGCCGGCAGAATTTAGAGACGAAAGTTTTACGTGCCCGACATACCTGGACACGATCCGCCCCGCTCACTGACGTCACCTGACCTTGAGTGCGACCTGTTAAAGGCATGTATATGTAAATATGTACAGAAGGGCCCAGACAGTGTGGAGAGGGCCCTCTACCAGCTTGTAAAGGGCCCTGCCGATCTGCAGATGGCCCCCTGCCGGCATTTAGAGGGCCCCTGTCGGTTGTAGAGGACCCTCTGCCGGCATTTATAGGGCCTCGCCGACCTGTATAGGGCCCTGGCGGCCTTTAGAGGGCCCTCCCAGCCTGTGAGGGCCCTTCCGGCTTCTAGAGGGCCCTGTCGACCTTTAGCCGGTCTTTAGAGGGCCCTGCCGATCTGTAGATCACCCTGACAATCTGCAGAGGGCCTCTGCCGGCATTTAGAGGGCCCTGCTGACCTGTAGAGGGCCGTCTTCCAGCCTTTAGGGGCCTTATCGATCTGCGGAGTGCCCCAGCTTATCTATAGAGGGCTCTGCCGGCCTTTAGTTGACCCTGTCGGCCTTTAGAGGGCCCTTCTGGCCTTCATAAGGCCCTTCCTGCCTGTATAGGGCCCTTCCGGCCATTCGAGGGCCTTGTCGGCCTTTAGATGGCCCTGCCGGCCTTTAGAGGGCCCTGTCGATCTGTAGATCGCCCTGCCAATCTGCAGAGGGATTCTGTCGGCATTTAGAGGGCCCTGTCCACCTGTAGAGGGTCCTCTTCCAGCCGTTAGGGGCCCTGTTGATCTGCATAGTGTCCCAGCCAATCTCTGTTGACCTTAAGAGGGCCCTGCCGATCTGTATAGGGCCCTGCCGATCTGCATATGGGCATCTGTCGGCCTTTAGAGGCCCCTGTCGATCTGTAGAGGGCCTTTGCTGTCCTTTAGAGGGTCCTGTGGTGGTAGAGGTGGTCTGCCGGTCGAGCGCCGGTGAGGCTCTCGAAGGAAGACCAGTCAAAGTTCTCATTGTTTTTCAGTGTATGCTAGTAACGTCTGAGAGGAGTACAAGTGCCCAATGTACAATGACAATGTACGAGTATTAACCCGGCATTGGCTGGGTTCTCAGTCGAACACCATTGGCGGGGGGTGGCGTTTTTCGCCCCCCCCCCTGGTTATCTTCCGAACCAATAACCGCAGCGCCGACCTGCAGAGATGGCAGAGATCTCGTTTGAACACACATCCGGACCAACACGTTGGGCCGTACTTCCCTGAGCGCCCCCCCCCCATGCAAATATTTATCCTTCTACGATTTTGAATTAGAAGCGCCTTGACGAGACAAACACGATGGTGTAAAAAATAGTGCCTTATCTTCATTAGGTAAAAAGTTATTTGCGTAGCACTGTTTTGCCAAACATTTATAAAAAAAAACATTCGATGACTTCTGGAGCCTAAAATATTGACCTGAGCTCAAATTTGAGGACACGGATGGCGATTAAATATTTAAAGAGCTTTATAGTGTTCTTTTTTCTCGTTTGTTCCTAGCTATCATAGTTCCCGAGATATTTGGGGGTTTCTCGAGCGAAGTTCTAAAACTGGAAAATCTGACCTTTGATGACCTCAGGTGACCTCAATATTGACCTGACCTAAAAAAGACAGACATACCTTTCATAGAGCTTGTCTCGAGCTATCAGACGCCATTTACCGCTTGTGGCTACGTTGCGTGGTTTTCGAGATCTTAGGGGGGAGGGCGGAATCCGCCCCCCCCCCCCCCCCCCCCCACCACCACCAGGGCGTGTAATTATCAGAGGCCCTCCAGGGCGCGTGTTAAGATATGACTCTATCGTGTTGTAGGAACCCCTCGTATCACAATGTGGTGTATTTTTTCAAGACAATTTATAAGCAAACGGTATCCAAAGATTTCTGTAAATCAAGATATAAGAAGCATGTTGTTTCGTTATTTTGTAGATATTTTGTAACTTCATCGCAGATGTGCACAATCGGCATGTACGTTCTGTGTTGTTTCCTCAATCCGAATTGAAGCAGATTCAGGATATTATTTTGATTAACCCGCGCCCCGCTGGAGGTGGCAGAATCTGCCCCCCCCCCACCTCCCTGATTTTCTCAATAACTTGAAAACAATGATAGATGTCGACGTCAACCTTTCAGTACCTTATGCTGCATCCATTCTACGTCTTATCACAACATTTCAATGACAATCGTGTAGTAATTTGGGAGAGAATGACGTTTTAATCACGTCATGTCATGCCATTTTTGGTGGAAAAACAACAAATGTTTGAAAAATCGTAGACAATCTAGTTTTGAAGCAAATTGCAAATAAAAGAGCCGAAAGAAAGGAAATAACATTATATTGAAATGACTATCGCGGATTGTCAAAATTTTGAGTTTTGACTCCCAAAAATACAAATATATATTTTCGTTGTCGGAAGTTATTTGTCACAACATACAACATACTGTACTATTTCAATTATGTGGGCCCCACTTGGCTACGAAGGTCCCTCTGATCCCATCCCCCCTGGGAGAAATCCTGTCTACGCCCCTGGTCCCATGTAGGCCAGAGGGGTTCTATGGAGGTCAGAGGTGCCCCTGAAGTCCAGAAGCGGCCCTCGGGAAGCCAGAGGGAAGGTGAGAGGAGCCCTATGGAGGTCAAATACCCCTTTTCAAATGGAGGCCCCTCTTAAATGGAGGCCCCCTCTCAAATGGAGGCTCCCTAAATTTAAACTTGCCCCCCTGACAAAAATCCGTGGCGCCGCCCCTGTTTGCCAAACGTAGCCTCTGACCGGGACTGGGCGCCGGCCCGGCTCTGCCAACTTCGAGTCTGTACACGATGTAACGTCAGAGGCCAAGGCGCGGCCGCCGCCGACCGGCTGACCGATCATGGTCAGGTCATGACCGGCGGCGGCCGCACCGTGGCATCTGACGTCACATCGTGTACAGACTCGAAGTTGCCGAGCCGGGCCAGCGCCCGGTCCCCGTGAGAGGCTACGTTTCGCAAATATGGTGCATACAATTGTTCAAAAGTACCATTTGTAGCGATCGGAGGTGGCTGGAAAAAAAATCTCCTTGGATAGCTGGGCTAGTGGACAGCGCTAGTTTTTTCAGCATGCAATGCGCCGTTTGTCCGTGACTGGCCGAGAGCTCGCTCCGTAAGCCGGCTCAGCGGCGCGCAGTGCTCAGCTCGCGTGTCGCGAGGGGCGATTCTGCGCGTGAGGCGCGGGCGGGAGTGCGCCGTAGTGCCGACACCGGGAGCGCTTGGCTTTGATGCAGCCGTGCAACCAACCAAATCATCTAATGGCTTTGCATTCTATGATACCTTGTCGTGCAGAGCATGACAAATCGGTAGACATGTCATTGGTCTGCATTTTCGCCATACCATACGCGATAGCCCTGGTCAAACGAAAGGGGCGCGAAAGGGGATTGCAGACAAAATGTCGATAAAAAAGGCCCTCGAGTTATTTTTGAAAAATTGTCATCGCTGGATTCCGCGTGAGCTCAGCTTTCGAATGGTGCATTTCCCGTAGTTTGACACTTCCGAACTCTTCCAACGAACCGTGCGGTGGCCGTAACATCACGTCGGCCGGCCGAGGAAGGTCAAACCACTTGACCCCGAAGGCCGGGGAGATACACGATATCTTAATTTGGTGGTTACCCGGCCGCTGATTGGGTTTGGAGCCCGAGCTCTCGCGAGCCGTGTTCGCTGTTTCCGAATATACGACGAGCAGGCCCGGGCAGATGTGGCATTAACAAGCGCCCTGGAGGGGGGCGAAATCCGCCCACCCCTCCGGTTTTTCGAGGATAGCGCAAAAACGGCGGCGCGCAGCGCCGCCGTTTTTTGTATACCTGTTTAGAAATGAACTTCCCGAATTATGTAAAATTATTGGCCTCAGGTCATCTCAGGTCAGGTCACCAGACCAGATCACGTGATGACCTCAACTCCAAAACGTTTTCAGTAGTACCACAGCCACAGTTTTACGCCGATCGGTTTCAATCTTGCAGGACTTCATAAGGTCATAGATACCAACAATTTGTTAATCTCGGATTTCTAATATCGGTGACCTAAGGTCAGGTCAATTTGGTGACCGCCAACACGGTTTTATCAATAACTATCGACATAATGAAGATAGGGAAGAGAAAACGGTACCAATATGTTTGTCTCGTCGAGACACGTCTCCCAATGTGCAACATGGCCAACTTGGGTCACCACTTGACCTTGACCTGAGGTCAAATTTCTCAGTTGACCTAACCCGGTCACCATGAATATGATTCGAAGCGCCTTGACAAGACACACGCGATGGCGTAAATATGATTGCTTTATCTTTATTAGGTAAAAGGTTATTTGGGGAAAACAGTTTTGAAAACAAAATCACTTTTTTGACATTCGATGACCTCTGGAGCCTAAACTATTGACCTGAGCTCAAATCTGAGGACACCTGTGTCGATTGCATTTTTCAATGACTTTCGATTGCTTTTTTCCGTTTGCTGCTAACTATCAAAGTTCCCGAGATATTTGGGGGTGTTCGAACCGAAGTCTTGAAAACTTGAAAATCTGACCCTTGATGACCTCTGGTGACCTCAATATTGACCTGAAAAAAAAATAACGAAATACTTTCGAAAGAGCTTGTCTCGATCTATCTAACGTCGTTTCCCGCTTGTCGCTACGTTGCGTGGTTTTCGAGATCATAGGGGGGGGGGGGCGAAATCCGCACCCCCCACCTCCAGGGCGTGTAATTATCAGAGGCCCTCCAGGGCGCGTGTTAATGGAACAAAACGGAAACCGTTCTTGGATAAAAAACAACTATTGTACTAAACTAAACAAGTATTGGTCTAAAACAAAATGCAGAATCGAGCTGCATATTGAATAGCTTTTCTCCGTATGCCATTCGAAAAAGACAGGTTTGCTTTTCTCCAATATATTTCCACTTTTCTTTTACGGATTAACCCGCCATTGATGGGAGGGGGCGTTTAACCCCCCCCCCCCCCCTCCCCCCTGATTAATTTTCGCAATAGCTGAAAAACGAATAGCGCTATCAACGTAAAACTTCTGGCACCTTCTTATAAATCTTGGTTACATCGTTTGTAAAAAATGAAGAAATTTCGTCGATTTTTTTTTCTCTCGAGTTATAGCGAACTTAGTGACGCAACTACACACGAGTATTACACCAAAATCAGCTAACCTTTGCCAGGCCGTACAAATGCCGCATTTGAAGCAAGATGCAATCGACAAACACGAAAAGATAGCAAATTGCAAGGGCTACAAATAATCTATCTCGGATTGTTTCAAATTCTAGTTTTTGACCCCCAAAAACCCATTTTTTAAAATAAATTATCACAAAATCAAAATTTTCTAAAATATTTAAAAAACCGGAAGATATGTCAGAACTATACCTAGGCAACTACTTTGCCAAATCTCAAACAGATATCTCCATTTTTGACTGATTTATGACATCTAAAGTATGGGTAACTTATGACGTCATATTTCGAAATTGTGCTTTTTGGCTTTTATTGACCAGATACAGACAAATAAATGCCAGCACTGTATTCCTGAGAGAAAACTGGTCCATAAACATGCCTTCTTTATTTATATTTATCAATTTCAAATTATGACCTTCAGTGACCTGAACTTGCCCTGAACTTGACAATAACTTCACGTACATTAATTCAGTTGGTACAATTACTATCACTATCGAATTCTGCGTGGCAAATAAGCCATAAAACATGTGTTGCATGACTTTCGTAAATATTTTGCGCATAGTGAATTTCTGTGACCTTGACCTTTGCCAACAATCTCACTTTAGCCCATGCGGGATGTGTATAATACTTTTGGCAGCACTTTGGGTGATCATGGTCGTAATCGATGGCTTTTGCTGGAAAGTATGGCCCATAAACTAAAAAGATAGATTTTGGCCTTTGACCTGACCGTGACCTGACATTTGACCTCACTTTGAATTTTTTAGCATGCTTTAGATTTATCTCATTGAGAGCTTTCGAATGCCGCCTTGCGCGTCTCGCTGCGATCATTGGTTCGGAAGAATACCAGGGGGCGTTTAACCCCCCCCCCCCTCCCCAGTCAATGGCGTTCGGCTGAGGACCCCAGTCAATGCCGGGTTAAGGACAATAACCCTGTTTCAGTGCTGTTTTTAAGCGGCATAATCTTCGTAGATGTGTCTTAGGAGATATTTTCGTGAATGTTTCGGAATACAGCTTTTAATAATTCCGGTAAACTAGCGCACTCGTAGTACCTTGAATCAGCCAGCGTTACGTATTTCGCATTGGCCACCTTTTTATTGAAGGACGTAAACAATAGACAGAAGTGAGGATCAACGCTACGTTTAATGAGCGGACTGGATGGGATTGAGACAGGACGTTCCGGTAGCAACTGATGTATTTGACCTTCCCGCGGTACAACGACATGTTTGGTGAAACACTAGTTCCACTGACCATCCACAGATGACCTCTTATGTTACACTCCCCACGTTAAGTTTTGTAACGTTCTCAGCTGTATTTCAGGCACGTCCGGTGCTGGCTCACGCTGCTCGCTGAATGCCCGGGCGCAGCCGGTCCCTCCCGGGCGTCTGCCTCACCGCCCCAGGGCGGGTGACGTCACGCGGGTCCTTGGCCCTGACCCCGCACAGGTCGCGCGCGGGCGAAGGCCGCAGTCTGTACATAACAAGTTTATTCGTAACGCTTTCGACTGGGATCGATCAATAAACGCGCTGGCGGGCCACAGACACGTCTGGGGCGGGAGCTGCTCCCCGCCGGCTCCTGGTAGTCGTGGCCCTCGCTGTCGGTGCCACTGGCCTCGCTGTCCGAAACAGACTCGGAATTCCTCTCAGTAGACGGCGCCGTCTCCATGCCGGAGTCTCGTCGGAGGGCCTCGTCGGTGATAGCTGCGGGACGTACAAGGTCATTGTAATGGTGGACTTTAACGTCGGCTCTCCTCCTCCTCCCCGTAGGAAGTCGTGACACGCGGTACGTCCACCCGCCTCGCAGTACCTCGACCACTTTATGTATCGGAGAGAGAACTGGCGACATCTTTCCACTCTTCCGGCTACGCTCTGCATGAGTCAGACGTAACCTAACCAGATGACCGACTTCAAACGGCTGTCCCCTGGCCCGGGCGACGCTACGCTGCCCACGTGCGCGTGTTGGACATTACGTACACTTACTTGCGCCTCGCGGTGCAATTAATCGAGCAGACGTCGTCGTTCAATCACCTCATATACACGAAACCCGTCGGCAGCCTGGATCTGTACCGGTCCGCCGACACACTCGCAGACGACGAACTCGGGGCGACGGGCCGGTCTGGCGAACAGCAGCTCGAACGGAGATAACTTGGTGGCAGAGTTGACTGATGTGTTGTGGCTGAACTGCAGCTGATCTATTTTGTTAGGCCATACTCGCAAATCATTGCGAATATGGTCACAGCGCAAGTTAGCGATCAGCTGGTTCTGTTAGCGATCAGTAGTGGTAACAGTGCAAGTTAGCGATCAGTAACACACAGCGCAAGTTAGCGATCAGCTGGTTCTGTTAGCGATCAGTAGTAGTAACAGCGCAAGTTAGCGATCAGCTGGTTCTGACGCTCCACCTGCCCCTGACCGTGCGTGCAGTGGTGCGTCCATGAGGTGACGCACCCCAATTCGGCGACACATAGCCCGGAACGTCTCTGCTGCGAAATGTGGACAGTCAGACGTGATCTCCAGCGGTACATCGAACGTACCGATCCGGCGATCGTGGACGAGTCTGGCCGCCGTCTCGACCGCGTTGTTCTCCGCTGGCAGCAGCATCAGGTAGCGGCTGAAGACATCCTGCACCTGCAGAACGTACCGGAACGGATGACAGCCTGAGGAAACGACCCACACAATTAACTTGCAGTTGTGCGAGCGGTCTGTTTGAAATGTCTGTGTGTTGCAATGGAGCACGTCCTGTTTTTTTTGGTAGTTTGTTTTGACCACACATTTCGCAACCGCTGACATATGTGTACACGTCCTGCTTCATGTTATGCCTGACCAGAAGTTATCCCGTGCTCTCTTCCATGTTCTATCTCGCCCCATGTGACCACTAAGCGACGCATCGTGAATCAGACGTAGTGGCCTCATGTTTCGGGGGACAGCAATTTACGTCCACCATTGAACATGTAGCACAGCATGCCGTCCCGTCCAATTGTCAAATGACGTCGAAATCGATACAAGGTGCGGGCCGAATCAGCGCACTTGACAGATTCGGACTGCTGAGCAGGACAGCGCGGACTGGGGATATCTCCGGATCCATCCATCTCCGCCCGTATCTGGTCAGGGATGAAGCCGGTCGACACCAGCTCCGGCTCCAGTTCCCGAATCTTTGACTGGACGGCGGCCACCAGGTCGCCTCTCGGTCCCAATATGGAGAGATAGTCGGCCATGGTCACGTCGGGGTGCTTCCCGGTACGGGTCGAGTCTGAGACTGTTGCAGGAAGTCAATCCAGCGACCACGGCGTCCATGCTCACCGCGAAGGGGTCTAGTGAGTTGCAGGGGAGGGGGGAGGGGGGGTCATCCCGGGATTTACCATGTATCGGCTGCCGAGCGGTACGGCATTAACGATGACGTCACTGGTGCTCTGGTCCAGTCGTGGCCATGCACGTCGCCGCAGCTGCGCTTTCAAGCGTTTTGCGGTCTTTTGACGGGTGTTGACGTGCGGCAATTTGAAGTAGTCGCCATTAGATAAGTAAGCTAGGTAGTTAGGTTGCAAGTCTATGCTTTTTAAAGCATATCTTGAACATTAAGCCAAAACAATGACACTGGGGAGGTAGTGTACACCGGGGCCGGGGCAACGTATATTACACCTCAGCCAGACCGGGGCAGCGTATGGCCGTCTCGCCCTTCAGCCAGACCAGGGCAGCGTATGGCCGTCTCCTCCCTCAGACGGACCGGGGCAGCGTATGTCCGTCTCACCCCTCAGTCGGACCGGGGCAGCAAGCGGCCGTCTCACCCATCAGCCGGACCGGGGCAGCGTACGGCCGTCTCGCCCCTCAGCCAGACCAGGGCAGCGTGTGACCGTCTCCCCACCCCCAAACACCCTCAGCCGGATCGGGGCAGCGCACGGCCGTCTCGCCCCTCAGCCGGACCGGTGCAGCGTATGCCCGTCTTGCCTCTCAGCCAGACCGGGACAGCATATGGCCGTCACCCCCTCAGCATGAATTAAGGGAGGGATAATTATCCGCGGTAAACGTAATCTTAGTTCAATAGGACCCTATCTTAGGCGCAGCTATCAGTATCACGTTCAAAATATTCGCACCGCACCGAGACGCATGCGGCGACAGCCGAGTCAGACCAGAGCACCAGTGACGTCACGCTAATGTTGAGCGATTGGGGCGCTAAAATTCCCGGATGAGTCTACCTCTCTTATACGGCCTTGAGTGAGTTGAGCCAGCGGAGCGCCCGGTAATCTGTGATGAGCTCCAATGGTGCATTGGAAAGATATACACGAAATCGTTTTACAGCGAGAACCACCGCGAGCAGCTCTTTCTATGTGGTACTGTACTTCTTTTCGTGCTGCGACAACCCATGACGGAAAAATCCGACGGGCTTCAGGTGCTGACCAATGGGCTTCAGGCTAGCATCGCGACAGTGCCTGCGTCGGTCGTGTCAGTTACAGGGGCGGCGGAAGAGGGGGGCAGGGGGCAGTTGCCCCCCATAATCAGCCGAGGGGCGCTTTGTGCTTGGCAGGGGCTGCGGATTCCAAGGGAAAGCCAAGGCCAAGGGAAGCCAAGGGGGCCTCTGGCCGCCTGAAGGGGCGCTCTGGCTGACTGAGGGAGCGCTCTGGCCGCCTGAGGGGGCGCTCTGGCTGCCTGAGGGGGCGCTCTGGCTGCCTGAGGGGCGTTCTGGCAACCTGAGGGGGCGCTCTGGCCGCTTGAGGGGGCGCTCTTGCCGCTTGAGGGGGCGCTCTGGCCGCCTGAGGGGCCACTCTGGCCGCCTGAGGGGCGCTCTGGCTGCCTGATGGGGCGCTCTGGCCGCCTGATGGGGCGCTCTGGCCGCCTGAGCGGGCGCTCTGGCTGCCTGAGCGGGCGCTCTGGCTGCCTGAGCGGGCGCTCTGGCTGCCTGAGCGGGCGCTCTGGCAGCATGAGGGGCACTCTGGCCGCCTTAGGGGGGGGGGGGGCGCTTTTGCCGCCTGAGGGGGCGCTCTGGCCGCCTGAGGGGATGCTCTGGCCGCCTGAGGAGGCGCTCTGGCCGCCTGAGGGGGCGCTCTGGCCGCCTGAGGGGGCGCTCTGGCTGCCTGAGCGGGCGCTCTGGCTGCCTGAGCGGGCGCTCTGGCAGCATGAGGGGCACTCTGGCCGCCTTAGGGGGGGGGCGCTTTTGCCGCCTGAGGGGGCGCTCTGGCCGCCCGAGGGGATGCTCTGGCCGCCTGAGGAGGCGCTCTGGCCGCCTGAGGGGGCGCTCTGGCCGCATGAGGGGGGCTCTGGCAGCCTGAGGGGGCGCTCTGGAAGTGGTGGTGGAAGAGGAGGGGGCAGGGGAAGGGGGGCAGTTGCCACCAAACTCAGCAGAGGGGAGCCTTATGTTTGGCAGAGGCTGCTGCTCTGAGAGGGGGCGCTCTGGCCGCCTGAGAAGGGGCGCTCTGGCCGCCTGAGAGTGGGCGCTCTGGCCGTCTGAGAGGGGGCGCTCTGGCCGCCTGAGAAAGGGCGCTCGGGCCGCCTAAGAGGAGGCGCTCTGGCCGCCTGAGAGGGGGTGCTCTGGCTGCCCGAAAGGAGGCGCTCTGGCCGCCTGAGAGGAGGCGCTCTGGCCGCCGGAGAAGGGGTGCTCTGGCCGCCTGAGAGGGGGTGCTCTGGTTGCCTGAGAGGGGGCGCTCTGGCCGCCTGAAAGAGGGCCCTCTCGCTGCCTGATAGGGGGCGCTCTGGCCGCCAGAGAGGTGCGCTCGGGCCGCCTGAGAGGGGGTGTTCTGGCCGCCTGAAAGGGGCGCTCTGACCGCCTGAGAGGGGCACTCTGGCCGTTTGAGATGGGACGCTCTGGCCGCCTGAGCGGGGAGGGGGGGGGGGGGGCGCTCTGGACGCCTGAGAGCAATGAAGTAAGTTTTTTCGTTTTTTTTCTTTCAGTGTTCGTACGTGTTGTTGGAACGTTTTTGCTCCGTATTTTGACAATTGCAAGGGGCGGGGCCGCGCAAATACATCGGAAAACTTATTTACGACTTATCTACGAGATGGTCTGGGGGTCCGGGGGTGGAGACAGCTCCCCGTAGGTCACAGCGCAGTGAGCGAATGCGAGCGGGGTGTTCTAAACGTGGGTCCCTGCGGCCGTAATTGCTGTAAAGTTTAGGTCAGGTTCGATTATGTTATAACAATTTTGTAATTATAATTTTGTAATCACAATTTTGTAATGCCATTTTTTTATTCCAATATTTTAATAACATATCGAACCCAGCTGTCCGCCTGAGAGTCCGCCTGGAAAACTTTGGCCCCTGAGGGGCGCTCTGGCCGCCTGAGGGGCGCTTGTAAATTGTCAGGTAGAAGCAAGGTCGATCGAAACCCTGGCGGATCTTTAGATACAAATATATTATTTAATGATCAGCAAGGCAAGAAAACATTCCCTTTCGTTAGACAAAACGTTGTTTATATCTATGCGAAGTTAAAGTTTCATCCGGTTCTATCCAGTTTATGAACCACTTATTTATGTTCCACTTCAAATTTTCTGTGTCGTTTCACGCATCCCTAATTCAAAGCCAGGATGAACCATAAAATATGTTACAAGCGCTTTGTGAAAACAAAAATTGGATCCGTTAGAATGGTTTTGTTAAGAACTTTTTTTTTGTCAGCGTTCGTACGTGTTGTTGGAACGTATTTTTATCCATATATTTTCGGGATCCGTTGGAACGGTTTCGTTAGAACGTTTTTTTGCAGCCTTCGTACGTGTTGTTGGCACGGCTTTTCTTCATATATTTTGAGAATACAAGGGGCGCCGATGGGGCCGCATTTGGAAGCGTTCGTACGTGGATCCGTTGGAACGTTTTTTCTTCTCTCGTTGGTACGTTTTTTTTCTTCTTCAGTGTTCGTACGTGTTGTTGGAACGTTTTTTCTCCGTATGTTTGACAATTGCAAGGGGCGGGGCCGCGCAAATACATCGGAAAACTTATTTACGACTTATCTACGAGATGGTCTGGGGGTCCGGGGGTGGAGACAGCTCCCCCGTAGGTCACAGCGCAGTGAGCGAATGCGAGCGGGGTGTTCTAAACGTGGGTCCCTGTGGCCGTAATTGCTGTAAAGTTTAGGTCAGGTTCGATTATGTTATAAAAAAATTGTAATTATAGTTTGGAATCACAATTTTTTAATGACATTTTTGTTTAATTCCAATATTTTAATAACATATCGAACCCAGCGAAAATTAGTCTGCCTACACATTGTTATTTATCATGAAGGCATATAATGTTTCATCACTCTATCTTTTGCGAATATGTACCAAACTTCTAGGAACATCAACTCTCATTTGAAAAAAGTGCATTGAAATCGGCAGTTTAACTTGGCCCGGACGGCGAACTATTTAGTGTTCACGACTTATTTTTTTTAAAAAAAAATCCATCAATTTTCAACAAGCAGGTATTTAATACATACAGTGTACACATGCAACATTTATCTAAACAGTTTATTCATAATCAATCAATAAACGTTTCAGAAAACCGTGATGCATTCCGCGGATTAACTTGGCCAAGGATGGCGACGTATTTAGTGTATGCGATTTGTTTCATTGACCAATCAGGGACGTTGTCACGCTTCTTGGAGCACTTACTTCATTGCTGGCCCTATGGCTTGTTTACAAATAACATTCAAACCGGAGATAGTGATGGATGGAAACTGTTCGTCACCATATGTTAGTACATATTTGTTAATTTCTCATAATTTATTTTTTTGCAATAGAAAATGTTGTTATTTCACTTTTAAATTGAGGCACGATCAATTTGAAACCACACATGCGCAGAGGCGGATCCAGGGGGGGGGGGCAAAGGGGCCATCCCCCCAAGGTCCTGATACTATGTGTTACCCCCCCCCCCCCCCCCCAACGGTCGGACGTACAGTTGTAAAAATTGCCTTTGCAGCAGTCAAAATCCAGCTATCCACAGTGAAAAACTTGCAAATTTCTCGCCGTTTCGCGCCATGACACAAAGCGCAATTGCTTATACAAATTTGGAAGATGGGAAATAAATGCATTCAGTGTCTGGCAGTCTCTCCTTGGCGGTACCTAATTGCTAGCCCCAGGGCCCATTCCCTTTATAAAATATTAGTTTTCAAGCGGGCTACATGTTTAGCTAGTCTGCCGAGTTCTGAAAAAAGGCGACGCGAACGCAAAGACGCGGACATCGGCACCCGGAAGCTGCTCCAGCAGTGCCCAGCTTGCTGGACCGAAGAGTGTTCATTAGTGGGGACCAGGCCAGGACCATCTCCCCCCAGACTCCTCCAGATCCACAGGGACCATTTATGCGCGGAAAAGTCGTTCTTCCCCTTTGCTGCTTTCAACCCATTTGCACTGTTACTAGTTGTTTGTTACAGTTTGGTTCATATGTATACAGTTTTATTATTATATGTACTATTGAGCGCTGACTGCCACCGGTCATCGTTATTTACTATCCGAGGCTAATGTATATGAAATACTACCTTCATTTCAATATGTGTCATCATACCGAGATGTGTAATCAGGAAAAGGGGTTACCTAAGGCTTGGCTCCACTCACGGTCTGGTTCCAATATTAAAATTTAGTTTTCCACCACCTAAAATTAACATTTTCACGCCACTTCGCGGCGTCACATCGATGGCCATCGTCATAACGAAGCCATCGTCATCGTCTTTGGTTCGTTGTAGTGGTGAATTGAATGAATAGCATGTTTAGCTTCCTATTCTCTACAAGGCCCACCACCTATGTGTCTGGGTTTTATCAGGCAAACCCGTAAAAATTTCGCGCCGCTTCGCGGCGCTAAATAACAAGTCCCTACTAAAACATGATAGAAAACATCAAACATGCTGCAAAGGCCTAAATACACGCATAAAAAATGGGTAATTTTCTTTCGTCATCACAGTCAATGCACTCAAAAATTATCGGCGACGCCCCTGGGTACAGCTGACAATTGACATAGTTTTGCTCAGTGTAAGGCAATGTCGGAACAATAAAAACTACAAGCTGGCGATCTTTCCTTTTTCGATATCCCAAAAGGTCGAAAAGCTTTAAAAAAATCGTGTAGTTGCAAAATAAAGTGGGCCAAATCCGGGAAGAAATTCGAAATTGGGGGTAGGTAAGGTCCGCTAAAAACGGTTTGCCCCCCCCCCCCCAAAAAAAAAACGGCCGGCTGGATCCGCCCTTGTACATGTGTCACAGACAAATGCAGATAAATAGATCAAAAGGTGAATATTTCACTTTAATACATGCTTTTTATGTATGTAGTTTGTCCCAGGAAGCGCCATTTACTTTGTACATCTCCATTGAGCTGATCGTTCCTAAAATTATGCATACTAGGATATAACCACGGTAAAACTATTGAATATGTTACTCATTATTGGGACACAGTCAATGCAAACGTGTGCGTACGTACCGTTTCATATTTCAAACCAGTTTTAGCTTTATCAGAGCGCGCCCGCTCGGTCATCGCCCAAAAAGGCGTTTTACTGGTATACTATTATGGCCTAAATCCGAGGAGATATCATTAAGCGCCATTTTTTTTTTGGGGGGGGGGGGCGCTTGGCCCGAGGGGGCGCCTTGGATTTCTTTGTCCCCACCCCCTCATCCGAAAATACCTTCCGCCGCCACTGGTCAGTTACCAGGGTGAACGGCTTACCGAAATCTGGTAAGTACAGCGCCACCGCGTCAGCCACCTGCTGCTTCAGCTTGTGGAACGCCACTTTCATCTCGGCCCAGTGCAGCTTCTGTCGGCCATCCCTGTCAAGAGCGTCATACAACTGCCGGGCTGTGGCGGCGACCCCTGGGATCCATCTCTGGACATATGCAAATGAACCCAGCGCTCGGCTCAGTTCATCCGCAATGCACATCTCGGGGAGGAGGCACGTTTCTGAGCTGCTGAGCCCGGGCCTCACTCATGCTGATCCGCCTGTTACTGAGGACTGCGCCCAGGTATTCTACCGTCGTCATACCAAACTGACCAGGGGCTCCGCCACGCCTTGGGGGAGGGGGGGGGGGGACGGGGACGGGATCGAGCCGAGTGGTCGCCGTCAGCGAAAAGTTGTTGACCGGGGTGGGGGGAGGGGGGGGGGGGGGATGGAGCGTTAGCGAAAAGTTGTTGACCGGGGAGGGGGGTTGAGTGTTAACAAAAAAGTTGTTGAGTGGGGGGGGACGTCAGCGAAACGTTGTAGAGCCCACGCTGAGCCCACGCTGGTCTCAGATGGCCCACTCTGGTCTCAGAGGGCCCACTATGGCCTCAAGGGGCTACCCTGGCCTCCATAGGACCCACCCTGTACTCCATAGAGCCCACTCAAGCATTTAAATAGCCCACTCTGCTCCTTGTCAACCTCCAGAGGGCCCATACTCGTCTCCATCCAGAGGGCCCACTCTAATTTCCGAATGGCCTACTGTGACTTCCGGAGGGCCCACCCTGTCCTCCAGATGGCCCACACTGTCCTCCAGAGGCAGGGGCGGCCCCACCAATTTGTGATAGAGGCGGGTCCATTTTTTAATCGTAGAAATCGAGTTTTGATGCAAATCTAAAATAAAACGTCAAAAGAACGGAAATGATAGTGTCTTAACAATGGCTATCTCGGATTTGCCAAATTTGAGCCTTTTGACCCCCAAAAATAAACAAACTGATTTTGTTTCGGAAAAATGTCCAGAAAATGAAAACATTTGAAGATATTAAACAAAAACGGAATATATATATGGGAGAACTAAGTATGGACGATGCCCAAACCAAATTTCAAATCAATATTTTGTTTACTGACTTATAGCTCCATAAGTATAAGTAACTCATGACGTTATTTTTTTAAGTTACGTTTTTTCTCATTTTATTGGCCAGATACAGACAAATACATGCCACCGCTGCTTTTCTGAGACCAAACTGGTCTAGAAACATGCCTTTTATTTATATTAATCAATTTCAAATTTTGACCTTTTGTGACCTGAGGGCCAATTACACGGAACAGCGTTAACGGTTGATTTTCCCCAAACTTCATGCATAGGTCAATCATACCATGCTGATTCCAAAAATCAAGTCCATTTTGCGATAGCGATTGAACTAGGTCAACGTTTGGAGGAAATCAACCGTTAACGCTGTTCCCTGTCCTTTGACCTGAATTTTGACCTTAAAGGTCAGAACCTAAAAGTCTCGCTCACGCTAGATTTGGACCCAAGGAATCGTTTGAGACCATTTTAAAGCAACGGACGGTAAGTTTAGGCTCCAGCGCGTTCCCCTTCTCCTGTTTGCTCCTGTTTCTCCTCTCCTGTTTCATGTAAATGTACTTTCAAAAAAGATAATAGCAGTCTTATAAAGCACAGGGACCTGCAGTGAGTTGCTATGGTACACACTATGGTCCGGCTTATCTTCTCCTCTAGCGTACGCTTGACTGCAAATTAAGAAACAACAATAAATGCATTAAAACCACATTACTGAGAGCTTCAAAATGACATATTGATGCATTGGCTCATCCCTGTCCTTTATATTGGCTGATTTTAAGCAAACATCCATTTTCCTCTGCAAAGAGCTAAAAATTATTTTTTCTTCTTAAAATCAGCCAATAGATATGGTGAGCCCATGCATCAATATATCATTTTGAAGCTCTCAGTAATGCAGTTTAAATGCATTTATTGTTGTTTCTTAATTCGCAGACAATCATATGCTAGAGGAGAAGATAAACCAGATCTTAGTGTGTACTGTGTACCATAGCATATGCGCGTCCCTGTACATCTCATTGGTCCAGACGTGTCAAGATCCTAGGCATCCAGGTCCTATGGATCCAAGATCCTAGACGGTAATGCTAGCATTGCTCTCATTTGTCCAGAACCAAAAATAATAATGGTGTTTTCTATATTATTTGTGGAATATTTAATGATGCCTTGATTCCATTACATCAAATGGGCAAAACATAAATTGTCCAAAACCAATTTGCAGCACCCAGGAAAGCAGCAAGTACCATTGGCGTATCCAGAACGGTGGTGGTGGTGGTGGGTGGGTGGGTGGGGGGGGGGGGGGGGGGGTCGGGGGGGGGGGGGGGGGGGGGGGGGCAAACAGGTGGTTTGGGGGCAAATTCCAAAATTATCACATAATTTTGAAAACTCATCGGATTTCGCTTGCTCATGCATTGATGGCTGATTTAAAACAAACTTCCCTTAGTAAAAGTTGCTTAGATTGTCTTCTATACCAGCAAATGTGTCAATTTTGTGCCGATTTCAGGCAGTTTGGGGGGCTATGGCCGCCATGGGCCCCCTGGATCCGCTAGTGGCAAGTGAAGTCATCATTGAATGTGGAAACATATTCTTGCATGCAATTCCAAACATATTCTTGCATTCTTATTCTTGCAGCCTTGTAGCAATAGGTACACTAAATATAAGTAGATGATGCAATGTCACATGGTTCTGGAGTACAATTATTCAGACGCCACAATCTTCATGTCATTGTCCATTGGCGGATCCAGAACGGTGGCTTGCGAGGGGGGACCACAAGTGGGTTGGGGGCAGGGTAATATAACAACGGGTAGAACAGTAAGGAATGTAACGCCCAAATGAATTAGACAAGATATAATTTGTATCGTAATTGTTTTGTCTATTATAAATTAAAGGGATTGTTTGCTATCAATAACTTCTATTTACATATATTACATCTTTATTTATTGAATTAAACGCCAGCAAATATACGAAGTAGTAGTCAAAGTAGTGTATTTGCAGTACATGTAGTAGTATTTGGAAGCGATCATATTAAATTATACTACGAAGTAGTAGTCGGAGTAGTGTATATTTCAGTACTGTAGTAGCATTTGGAAGCGGTCAGCGGTCGTTCCGATATTTTTTAACCCCCAAGCCCATTTAACCCCTTTATGCCCAGAATATCGAAAAATGATCAATTTAAACGTTGTAGCTAAGGCTTGTAGCTATCTGTTCCAGAAGTCGGATTTAAAATATGTACCATAGGTAATGAGCCAGCCTCGTCTGAAAATAATCGATTTAACATGAGAACCCTATGGTGTAGTAGGTTTTTAACGCCCAAACGCCCGAGTGCTGCCAACTGTTACTGGTGGGGGCTGGTTGGGGGGGGGGGGGGTAAAAAAAAACACGCAATTCAGAAAACTCATCGGATGTCGCTTGCTTATGCAATATGCATTGATAGCTGATTTAAAACCAACTTTCCTTAGTAAAAGTTGCTTAAATTGTCTTCTATATCAGGAAATGTCTCAATTTTATGCCGATTTCAGATGTGTTTTTTTTTTTGGGGGGGGGGGGCATGGCCGCTACCCCCCCCCCCCCCTGAATCCGCTAGTGTGTAGCACTCATTGTAACGATCACAAAATGTGTTGTGTGGACAAAATGTGCTGTGTGTTGACACAATGTGCTGCGTGTTGACAAAATGTGTTGTATGTTTACAAAATGTGCCAGTGTCAATTTTTATAAATGTTGTTAGTCACCGAGGCATGGGAAACCCCTTATTTTTAGAGTAATTTGCCATAAGAGCGCGAAAAATGGAAGTGAGTTAGCCTGGCTCTTTGTCGGTGTCGGCCTCGAGGTTTTTTCACCTCTGGAACAGCGTTAGCAGTTGATTTCCCCAAACGTCGTGCATAGGTCAATCAGACCATGCTGATTCCAAAAATGAAGTCCATTTTGCGATAGCGATTGACCTTCTAGGTCAAATTTGAGGTAAAACAAAGGGGAACGTGCTGGAGCCTCAAGTTATCGTCGAATTTGCTTTAAAATGGTCTCAAACGATTCATTGGGTCAACATGTCAGGTTCTGACCTTTCAAGTCAAATTTCAGGTCAAATGACAGGGAACAGCGTTAACGGTTGATTTTCCCCAAACTTCATGCATAGGTCAATCAGACCATGCTGATTCCAAAAATCAAGTCCATTTTGCGATAGCGATTGACCTAGGTCAACGTTTGGGGGAAATAAACCGTTAACGCTGTTCCCTGTCCTTTGAACTGAAATTTGACCTTAAAGGTCAGAACCTAAAAGTCTCGCTCACGCTAGATTTGGACCCAAGGAATCGTTTGAGATCATTTTAAAGCAAATCGGACGGTAACTTTAGGCTCCAGCGCGTTCCCCTTCGTTTAACTTCAAATTTGACCTAGGTCGATTTTTATCGCAAAATCGACTTGATTTTTGGAATCAGCATGGGCTGATTGACCTATACACGAAGTTTGGGGAAAATAAAAAGTTGACGCTGGAGTTGTGTGATGACGATGACGCTAACCTCACGGACATCACCTGGGGCCCCCAGCCAGCATTTAGCATTTGCCCCCCCCCCCCCCTATTAGCAAATTTGGCACGGCTATGTGTGCATCTCATCACTCAAATGACTCACATTGTGTGAAAGTTTTAACTTCAGGTCGTCGCAAGTCAGGTCACCAGGTCACCTCAAGTGACCTTACCTCCAAAAATGTGTGTGGTCGGGCCAAATCCACAGTGTTTGTCTGATAAATTTGAAACTTGCAGGATTGAATAAGGTCATAAGTACTTACAATTCGTTTATCTCGGATTTTGTTTGTATCGGTGACCTAAGGTAAGGTCAATTTCGTGACTTCCCCATTATAAGTCAATTTGGGGAAATATACAAATGCTTCCTTTTCAGAGAATATGCATTGGATCAGCCCAATTAATTCAGAATCATGTTGTCTTAGCTCATTATTGATGACCCATGTACAAGTGTTGCTCAGTGACCTCTGCAAGGTCGGCTGAGGTCATCTTACGTCACCAGCACCTTTTTGCCAATAATTCTTGATAGAATCAAGATACATGTGTGCAAATGACACCACTGAGTTTGTCTCGTCGATTTGCATCGCCCCATATGCAACACAACTTACCTGGGTCACAAAATGACTTTGTCCTGAGGTCAAATTTTGAAGTTGACCTAACCAGGTCACCATTAATATATTCTGTCGAAGCGCCTTTTTGAGACACACACGATGGTGTTAAAATTACTGCTATATGTCTAACCAATACAAAGTTATTTATGAAAATGTTTTGGAAAAAATGTTCTCGTAACTTTTGGTGACCTCTGGGGCCTCAACTATTGATTTTAGCTTAAATTTGAGTAACTATGGCGATTTGAATTTGTATGAGCTTTCGATTGCCTTTTTCCGTTTGCTACTACCTCTCACAGTTTCCGATATATTTGTGGGTTTTTAGAGCAAAATTCTTCACTTTGGAAAATGTGACCTTTGATGACCTCTGGTGACCTCAATATTGACCTGAGACAAATAACACTCGAGTAACTTCGGATGGCCTTGTAGAGAGCTTTTGAACGCTGTTTTCTGATCTCTCTAGCTTTTTTAGTTTTCGAGTTAACCCGCGAGTTACTTGAGTAATTTGCATAACGCGACTTACTGGGGGGGGGGGGGGGGGGGCTATCCCCCCCCCTCGGATCTCCGGAACTACTGGACCGAATGTAAAAATTAACGGCATTCGATATCCCTGGGAAATTTATCGAGGGAAACATAATATTGTTGACCTGAGGGTCACCGATGGCGTCACAGGTCAGGTCAAGTACAAACTGTTTGACCGTGTCAAAAGGTCTCGATGGATGGAATTGTCGCGCAAAATTGCGATATTAAACGCATAAGCTGTCGATAAATCGGTATGATTCGTGTGTCTGACACTTTTAAGTACCTTTCTAAGCTGTTTATGACCTTGGGCCAGGTCAAGGTCATCCGAGGTCACGAGGTCAAACTGCTGATTAAGGTCATTAGGCGTTGTAATACATGTTTATGGGTTTGCTTTTCGTCTAGAACACGATAAATGACCTTAGAACATTGTTTGTTCCATATAATAGAAGTAAAAAGCAAAAATGGAAATGCGTTTTTTATGCATAGTAATGCTGTGAGAAGTGGTCGATTTTTGTCATTTCAAGGTCATAACTCAGTCATTTTTGAAGATATTGACTTTTAATTTGGTACACCTATTCACCGCATACGTCTCTATCACATATATTCAGGTTTTTGGATAATTCTGATTTTTTTCTTGAAAATTTTGATTAAATTTTTTATTTGGATTTCTCAAAATTTTGAATTAAACAAAACTCAAAAATTCGAGATAGCAGTTTGATAACTCGGTCTATTGTCCGTACTTTGGTTTTAGACAATTTAGTTTATCTCAAACATCGTACTTTTGACAGCGTTTTCCGCAAACTATTATTTTGCAACAAAAACCGAAGAACATGACGTCACTCTGACGTCATTTCCGGTTGACCTATCAGCTTCATATTTTTCCTTTTGCCAACATGTGTAGAATTGATTTGTGAGAAGGTATTGCAAGTTTGGTGACGATACCGGTGTTGGTTTAGGAGTTATTGCAAAATAACCGGAGGGGGGGGGGGGGCAAAAAATAGCCCCCCCCCCCAGTAAGTCGCGGGTTAAAGGGGGAGGATCCCAATGGTATTTTGCACACTGAGCATGCCGGCTAGCAAAAGTCATGTACCGTTGACGTCACGACAAATCAGAGGCTGGTATTGGATAGGACCCTCCCGCGTAATGCTGAAGGTGCCGGAGTAAGCCTGATGCTTGATCTACATTTTCAAAAATTTATTGACCTTCGGTCTATATCTTCAAGGTCAAATGAGGCCACGAATGTCAAATCTGCCCAAATGTCACAATTTTGGGAATTTTACGTCTATGACGTCACAGGTCACCAGCAATGTGTCCAAAGTTGTTTCCGGGGATGCACATTGATATTGTCTACCGAATGGCGTTTTAATCATCCCGATCCGACTGTTGGTTCCGAAGATATCGCTTCGCCGACCTCGATTCTGGCCGCCATCTTGGAATGAAAATCCATATAACTCAAAATGTATCCACCGATTTGGATTTTTTACGTGAAACGATCCGCTATTGAGTTGGCGTAAATGTCGCGTAAAAAATACCGCCCTGCTCCGCTTCGTTTTTGAAATATTCACGAAAAACATGTGGGCGGGGGGGGGGGCACAAAAGTACCCCACCCTCCACTGCGCGTGTAAAGTGATGGAAAATAGAGTTGTTCCATTAATATTGTTGATAAATTTGTCGCAAAAATCTCATCCACCTGAAACTAACGGGCAATGCATCCACTATGTCCATAGAAGCTTGACCTTTGCGAAATACAAGGCTGGATGTCTGAAATTTTGTGAATGGAATTCAAGGAAATAGTTCACCTTGGAATGTTTTTATCCAACACGTTTTGATTATATTTTGTAATACAATTTATTTTTATATTGTCAAAAATGGCCTTATATCGCGCTGATTCAGGACAGAAGGCCGTAAATTTGTATTGTTTATCAAAACTATATGCATACACTCTGAGTCAGAGTCCTGACGTCACGCGAATGTACAAAAATGGTTCAGCCAATCAGATTCGAAAGTAGTCGTGTAAAGATAGACTCGCATTGGAGATGTGCCAACCGGCGGTCGGCGATTCGCTTGCTAGCACCAGCTGCAAGCTGATTGGCTGATGGTATAGCCTCTGTCCGGGCTAAAACCAGTACAACATTCTTTCGCCAGCACCGCATTCCTTCGCCAAAAACTCAAATATATTCGGCTGGAGAGTCTTTTCAGTCAAGCAAACTTGCAGATAGGGGTTTCCCAACACGGGCTACAAAACTGCTATCTCAGTTTAAAACTAATGTTGAAGGTGAACTATTTCCTTTAACGTTGTCAAAACCACACGAGAACAATTCCAACCATCTTAATCGGTACCCATAGTTGCATTCTACTCAGATGGCTACTGCACTGCACCGTCTGTGTGCCGCTTTGCATGCTGTGCTGTACAGTATGGCTGTGATGGATGGCAGTGAAGCATGTTCTGAATTCGTAGTACTCTGCTCGCATCCATCCTAAACAGTCGTTATCAACGGCAGCACGGGAACTCCAAACGTGTTCCATGATGGAGTTATTATATGATATCGTCCGTCTATAATTAACTCCAGCTTTATTACAGTGAAGCAATGGTCGGTGGACCGGTGTGTCATTTCTGCGGGCGGCGGGTCAGGTCAGGGCAGGACCGCCACCGCGCCATCTGCCACAGACGCGCGCCGTAGGAGGCGGGGCCAGCCGTTTTTATTGTCCCCGCTTGCCGTCGCCAGGATCCGCAGCCTCGCCTGCCGCTCAATAACTATATTGCCAGCTGGATAACCAATATAAACGGGGAAAGCTAAGGGATTTTCACGATGCAATGATTGCGTGTTAAATAACATGACGTCACAAAAGGTCAAGGAAAAACGGATTATGACATTCAGTAACTACTCGTTGGCACGTGTAGCTGCTGTCGCCATGTGAAACTTATGTCGCCAAGTGGAGCTTTCAACACAGGGAGCTGTGATCATCTCGCGTGGACTTTTGTCGTTGTCTATTAACCGCACATATCTGAGAATGTTCTTTCGAAACCCAGCCTTTTAGATAAATGCAGCATGTGTTTAACTGATAATTTCCAGTACTAGGTGGGAAAAACAGTGATTCCAGTGATTCCATTGTATGGCATTTGTATGGGATAAAATGAAAATAGTTTTTTCGCACTATTTGCCTTCAAGCTGAATCCATCCTCATTTTCGCGACATCTTGTAAGGAACCAAAGAAGTAGAGATCAGATAGAAAACGTGTGTTGAAACGCAGAGGAACACATTTTTTTCTTCATCCTCTCGGTTTGAGACCTCACGTCTTCGTCATCAGGGAATGAAGATATCAAAAACCCTGCACCAATACAGATCATATTGAGTGGCGTAGTTCTATGAGTGGCGTAGGTACTATATGAAGGATGGGCTTCACTTATCGGATGAGGGGGCAAGGGCTTTGGGAGATGCCTACAGAAGTGTCATTCAGGGAAACTAGGTAGGAGGGGGGGGGGGGGGGGGGTTCGGGGACGCTAGTACTAGGGCATCAGGAAGTAAGCATTGGTAGAAGTTCATGTCAGAATAGGACAGTAGATCATAATTCCCTCAGAATTAGTAGAGTCAGCTCAAAGTATAAGATCACATGTGTGTTGCTGAATGCCCAAAGTATTAGGTCTAAATTTGATGAGTTTGAGTGTTATGTTGCCCTTGAAAAGCCTGATATCATTTATGTAACCGAGACATGGGTTAGTGAGGGGTATAATAGGGATAGGCTACAGGATTTCGAGTTACAAGGGTATAACATGTTCTCATACTGCAGAGAATCACGGAAGGGGGGCGGAGTGTTTGTATATGTAAATAGCTTGTACTGCACTACTAGAGTTGATGATTCTAGTAAAGTAAAAGAAGTATAATCAATCTGGCTTGACATTAAAATTGGTACAGGAAACAGAGGAAGGTTGAGGATAGGTGCATTTTACAGGACCAGGGAATCTTCCAAGGAACTCCCAAGCTGAAACAGACCAAGATATTAGGGAGGAAATACGTAGGAACTTTCGGGCTCAGTGTCTTATTATGGGAGATTTAACTTAAGAGGATACGAAAGTATAGCAGAGGAAACAAATGAGTGTAGGTTGTATAGGCAAATCTTTGAAGAGGAGCTTTTCATGCATCAGTTGTAACAGAGCCACCAGACATTGCTCCATTCTAGACCTTGTATTCTCAGACCAACAGTGATCTAGTTAGTGACATAAGTATTTGTGAAGGTCTAGAACCAGTGATCACAATATGGTTAAATTCAATATCTCATCAGAAATGAGGCCCAAAGATAACCTTATTATGTTCCAAACTTCAGCCGGGCTGATTTTGATGGTATTAGAAATGACCTCGCACAGATAAAATGGAACGTTGAGTTGGCAGGTTTAGATGCATGTGAGGCCTGGAATGTTTTTCAAAGCTAGATTTAGCCAAATTCAGAATCGGCATATACCCTCAGGCACAAACGTAACAGAACCAAGGGCAAACCAGTTTGGCTTACCCCCAGAAGTAAGGAGTGCTATACAAGCTAAAAGAAGTGCATTTGGCATTTTGAAGGGATTTTCACTAGATATAAATCAGAAGGCCTACCAGATGCAAGAAATTCAGTTAAGAAAAAGGTCAGAGCAGCTAAAAGGGCAAAGGCACTTGATTTAGCTAGACATTGTAATGCAGATAGTAAGAAGTTCTTCAGTTTTTATAAGTTCAGTACAGTTTCCAAAATATAGGTCCATTTAAGGTAGATGATGTGTTAGTTAGCAAGGACAGTGAAATGGTTGAAGTGCTTAATGATCAGTTTAAATCTGTCTTTACTATCGAGGACCAGAGTAGTATTGCAGCACTTCAGCCTGAGCCAGAGACAGAGGAGACTATAGGAGAGCTAGGTGGCATAAGTAGTGAACTTGTTCTAGAAATATCTAAAGAAAGTAAGGCCTAACAAGGCAGAAGGACCTGATGAAATCCATGCTAGACTTTTTAAGAGAATCTGAAAGGGAGTTGTCGGTTCCATTAGCCATAATATTTTCTAAATCTCACTCGCAGATAGTAAAATTCCACTTGATTGGAAAAGAGCAATGTTGTTCCTATTCATAAAAAGGGAGATAGAAGTAAAGAGGAAAACTATAGACCGGTTAGTCTGACCTCATTAGTCTGCAAGGTGCTTGAATCATCATCAAAAGATTAGATTGTTGAATTCTTGGAGCAAATGACTCATCAAGGATACACAGCATGGCTTTAGGAAGGGGCCGTTCTTGTTTAACTAATCTTCTGGAGTTTTTGGATGTTTGCAACATATAGCTTTGATCAGGGTAAACAGCTAGATGTAGCTTTTCTTGATTTCAGTAAAGCATTTGACAAAGTCCCCCATACAAGACTGGGGTTGCAACTTAAAATTCATGGGATCAGGGGCAAGATTCTGGATTGGATAGAAACGTGGCTTTCAGGGACGCCAGCAAAGGGTTATATTGAATGGGTGCCAATCACAATGGAAGGAGGTTCTCAGTGGGGTTCCACAGGGCTCAGTCCTGGCCCATTGCTTTTATAATATTTGTGAATGCAATTGAGAACAGTATAGACAGCAAAGTCTTGAAATTTGCAGACGATCTAAAAGTTGTCAGGATTATTAGAGGAAAACATGATCAGGATGTTTTTCAATCAGATCTGGACAAGCTAGTTGAGTGGTCTGAAGCATGCAGATGAAATTCAATTTGAGTAAATGTAAGATTATGCACGCTGGACGGGTTAGCAGTAAACATAGGTATGACATTGGTGGGCAGAACATGGAGCAGATTGAAAGGAAAGAGATTTAGGTGTCGTGGTAAACAATAGACTATCAGCGTCAGACCAGGTTGTAGAAGCTAGGAAAAAGGCACTTAGAATGCTAGGGGCATTAACAGAAATGTTTCCTACAAGAGTGAAAAGGTAATAACAAAACTGTATTGTGCATACGTTAGACCACATTTGGAGTATTGTGTACAAGCTGGTCTCCAACATATGAGAAAGATTGCTGGTTGTTAGAAAGAGTTCAAAAAAGGGCAACAAAAATGGTTAATTGTCTTGGTAGTTTACCTTATGAAGATAGATTAAAGAAATTGGGTATGTTTTCACTTAGATATAGAAGCTAAGAGGAGATCTAATTGAAGTCTTCAAATTTGTAAATAGTCCAGCATTCTGGATATTTAAAGGGTATGTTTGAGTTCAATAGGGGAAAATCGAGGTAGAGGATCATCAGCATAAACTCATTATGAAACAAAGTAGGACTAGGCTACGACAGTCATTTTTCAGTAGAAGGGTTGTAGGACATTGGAATATGCTACCAGGGGATGTCGCTGATGCAGTGACACTTGCTTCCTTCAAAATTAGATTAGATAAATACTTTACAGAGAAGGGGATTAGTTCATAAATACTCGTGGGATTAGCCTTCTTTTTATGCAGGTAGAGTAAGGTGATTTGAAAGGGCGAGACTGGTGGGAGGGGGGGGGGATGGGGTGGGTGGGGTGCAACCTCGGATTGGGCCCAAGAGGCTCTTTGTTGCACTTTTCTTTTATGTCTTTATGTCTTTATATCATGACATTCATCGGTTCGGACCTGGTACTTATTTTCACCATATGACCTACCAATAAAATACTGAAAGCAGCGAAATTCTTAATTTCTCACAATGTTCCATAGTGTTTGTGGTGGTCGCCGCCAGTCACTGCGTGTCGGTCCTCTGACTCAGTGCAGTTCCAAAACTGTAAAGAGAAGTTCTTACCAGCCGTGATTATTAAAAAAAGACATAACGTAACTAAAGATGACAAGTCGGCACCCGCCCGACGCCCACTGCGGCCACGCTCTGCCCGGCCGCCCCAGACACAACTGGTCTCGACGCCGACTCCTCCGGCGCCAGGTCTCGGCCGGCGAAGGCGACCTTGACCGGCGAGGTGTCAACCGCCATACAGAAACCTACGTGGCCAACATCTACGTACAAGTACAACACTACAGTGTTATATTGGATTTTTCTGAGCAGGGGCAACGGTGGCGGCCAGGGGGTACGTTTCTCTACTTAGCCTCCGTCTAGATTTATCTTTAGGAGCAGGCGTGTGTCCGCTGGTATACATTATTTGTTTTTGTTTTGTTTTTGGCACGGGATTGTAGAAAATAATTGTTTTAATCGATCTACGTCTTTTATTTCTCCCATTTTACCCTAATTGCTTAGATATTTCAACCCCAAGAAGAGGTTTAACGACCCCCGAAAATACTAGACACACTCCCTCTAACCGGTGCTGTCCGCTGCATCTCTGATGCAGGTGCATGCATATCGCTCTATCTAGATGATTATTGTACAAGGCGTGCACAATGTGGCGCATTGATATGCCTCGACGGCGCACCATAGACTGCAGGCGCTCGGCGGTGCGATGCTCTTACAGTGCACGTGACGTGCGAGTACCTGTGTGTTTCACCAGTAATTTTAAATTCGATGATCAATGCACCTGTGGCCGAGTGGTTAAGCGCGTGCGTCAGTCCGTTTTGGGGTCTCCGGTTCGGCTTCTACGTGGTCCTTGTATTCAGCTCTAAAGATTCAGTATCAACCCTGGACGTCCAGCCTCAGAATGCATAATGTGCCTCTAGCATATAGCAATAAGACATATCTACCTGCGCTGCTGAAAATAGTCAAAGATAGGCAAGAGAGTGTAGCATCACAACATCACGGAATGTAATGTGCCTATGGTGTGCATTCAGACATACAATATTACTGCCAACAAGCGCCAATTTGTTTTTATAATAAATTTATTCCGAATGTTTTTGAATGGATGAATTTCCGAGGTCAGGCCCGCGCTAAGCATAGCTTGCTGCGCAGGCCCTGACCCCACCACCGATAAAGCAATTCCTGGTGTCCGGCAGAATTTAGAAGCGAAAGTTTTACGTGCTCCACATACTTGGACACGGTCCGGCCCCGCCCTCTGACGTTAACTGACCTTGAGTGTGGACAGCTGCACCGGC
The DNA here is from genome assembly GCA_036785665.1 of Chirona hameri. Classification (NCBI taxonomy): domain Eukaryota; kingdom Metazoa; phylum Arthropoda; class Thecostraca; order Balanomorpha; family Balanidae; genus Chirona; species Chirona hameri. Next base: position 350 of record JAXIVJ010006647.1, on the reverse strand, counting down.
CACAGGCCATCCCAGTCAGGGACAAATAGCGAGCGCCGAAGCGACTCGAACCCGGGGCTGCCACTACCGGGTGAGGTCAGAAGTCCGGCGCTCTCCCAACTGAGCTACAGGGCGGACTTAAATTGAATCGTCAAACACTTCAACGCGTACCTTTGTCATTGTGAATGCGAATGGTAATGAGAGTGACCTGGTTATTATCACTGAGGGATGTTATTCATGCAAACATATTCCTCGTCCGTACGAAGATGTGTAGTTTTATATATTTTTTTTACTTGAACCTTTTTATTGAAAGGCACACATCTGTCAAACAATGAATCATTATATCATATAAGGCATAATATGCATTTCTA